>CM076409.1:44653350-44888447 GCA_038363315.1 Mugilogobius chulae | reverse complement strand
AGTCCATTTGTCCTTGCACGGGGCATCTGTATAGATCACACATGCCGTACAGTGCACAAACATTTACATTTTAGTATGATTAGCACTGTTCACGCGATATTTTGGCATAATTATGGCACGGCGTCCCAGTCCAGTTCATTTTATGGATGGAAGACGTGTTTTATGTTATGAAATTTTAAACAAATCTCTGTTTCTAATCTTACCTGCCCAATGCCCCACATAATCTTTCCCATTTTAATAACTTGATGCCTAAACTTATCTGTTTTCACCAAAGAAAATTGTCCACGTGGTTTCAACTAATCTCATTTATTAACTTTTTCAATATCGTGCTAAATGCACGGCGTGATATGTACTCAAACAGTGTGAACTCTGTGCTCAAAAAACGCTGTTTTTGTGTGGTGTAAAATGTTAGTGAGACTGTGTTACAGAGCAACAACCCATCTGGCCACTGACTGTATGATTCGGGACGAAATCCGCTGCTCTACAGTACGTAGCGCACGGAGCACAGCGGCCAGGATCTGAATTGTGAAGGAAATGTATCGATATTTGCGCAACAACAACAATCAAAGCTGACCCATGTGCACGGGACAGATTTAATGGGTTACACGTTGCTATTCCGACAGCCCGGTATTGCAGTCACCTTTTGCTTTTCCGACATCACGCTATTTCGACATTGATAGATTTCAAGCACCCACGTATTCGACAATTTTTTTCTTTTCGAGTCAGAGTAACTCAGCCAGGCTGTAAACAAACTGGTGCTGATACACATGAGCCCGACGCTGTTTGCAGGTGATTCTGAAGCACAAGTCCTGCGATAATGATTTATTTTCTTCAACTCAAAGACAGATGCTTCCTTGCTTGTAAATACAACGACCAAATACACGAAGTGAGGAGAATTTGTGCGTGTAAATGAAAGTGCGTCACTTATGATAGTGGAGAAGGGGAGAGAAAAAAGGGAGAGAAACGGGGATAAAGCGTCTCTCGCAGAGATAATGTTGCAGTGGAACAGACAAGTGTCGGAACTTAGAAATCTCCGGTGTAGAAGTGGGCTGCGTGGTCCTGAGGCGCTCCAAGCTCGTCTCAGACACATGGGGGGTTGAAGCTGCTTGATCCATGTTCAATGCGTGCCTCCCTGGCTGCTGCCTCAATCACATGCAGGGATCTCGGAGGCTTTGCTCTGGTTCAGACGCACAAGGACGCAAATAAAATGCGTGGCGTTTGTATCCTTAAAATATAGACTGTAGCGGGCGGCAAATCCCCACTCTGTACAGCTTGTATTTACCACGTTGGGAGTCTTAATGTGCATGCCTTATCTTCGAGATCGAACAAAGTTGAGATCGCGATCTTACAATTTTTGGCACAGCCCTAGCAGGACCTATCCCTAATTATAACGATTGTATCATTGTATCGCTGCTATTACGCACACGTCAATGTTGATGAATCCTGACGTGTCCCTTGTTTGGTCGTACACCACACTAAAGATGCGGCTTATCAGTTTTTAATACAAAGACCTCCTTTAATCCCATGGATATCAGAATCCTCATTAGTCCTCCTAATTCATCCATATATTATCTTTGAAGCAGTAAATGGATGTGGTAAAAACCAAACCGTGTTGTGCTAACGTGCCAAGTGCTGCTACCTGTGGCTGTTTGATTTGCAGAGTTGAAAGCAGCGAGGACCTTGGCATCACATTCACTGAATCATGAATCATTCACCCAGCCTGTGCATGAATTATGTAACGTGAGGGTCATCCCGGCGCGTTACTGCAAACCGCCAGCACGTCAAATCTGTGTTCTGCAGAAGTACACTGATGGGTTATTAAGTCCTACATATTGTTAACTCTCACCATGCACAGTCACAGAATCAAAAAACAGCAGGAATTGTTCTGTTCAACCAAGTGTAACAGAACAAACTAACTGGGTCACTTTAAGATTGTTTCTGTACCATGACTCAAAATCGCTTAAAATGTTTTGCAGCACACCACCAATTAAATTATGCCAAATGAAACTCTTTTGAAACACAAAATGATTACTATGTAACTTTTCCGGTGGAGTTGTTGCTGTGTTATCTATCTGAGTGGAGAGAAGTATGGGACACAATATAAAGCCATGTGGTTCAGGCAGATCTATAGAGGGGCAACCTTGCTCACATTCAAATTAGCATTTTTTCATAAGTTATAAGAAATAAAATGACCTATAAACAAAAGCAGGTTAACTCTTCACTGCCACAGTAAGTTAGGCTCAAGTTAAATGGGTATATTGACTGTTCCATATGGTATGGTACTGTATGCATGTTTTTGAACAAAGACATTATTCAAGACAAAACCTGAGGAAGATTCTGGTGCCAGGTTATAGCATGAATTCTAATTTACCAGTGTTGGGCAAGCTACTTCAAAAAAAGTAATTAGTTATAGTTACTAGTTACTTCTCCCAAAAAAGTAATTGAGTTAGTAACTTCGTTACTGAGTGATGAAAGTAACTAATTACTAAGCAAAGTAATTACAACTAAATTACTCACAAAAATGAAATAATATACTCAACAAAAGAATAAACGCAACACTTTTGTTTTTGCTCCCATTTTTCATGAGATGGACTTGAAGATCTAAAATTCATTCCAGATACACAATATTACCATTTCTCTCAAACAGTGTTCACAAATCTGTCTAAATGTGTGATAGTGAGCACTTCTGCTTTGCTGAGATAATCCATCCCACCTCACAGGTGTGCCACATCAAGATGCTGATCTGACATCATGATTAGTGCACATGTGTACCTTATACTGCCCACAATAAAAGGCCACCCTGAAATGTGCAGTTTTGTCTCACAGCAAAATGCCACAGAGGCCACAAGCATTGAGGGAGCGTGCAATTGGCATGCTGACAGCAGGAATGTCAACCAGATCTGTTGCTCGTGCATTGAATGTTCATTTCTCCACCATAAGCCGTCTCCAAAGGCGTTTCAGAGAATATGAAAATGTCCCAGTTCTTGCGTGCCAGCACACTCACCGGACATGTCACCCATTGAACATGTTTGGGATGTGCTAGGGCTGCAACAAACGATTATTTTGATAATCGATTAATCTGTCGATTATTGATCGATTAATCGATTAATCGGATAAAAATGACAAAATAATAAATATAAGGTGTTTTGCATTTTATTAAATGTATTTATGCAAAAGACAACTTGTGTGCACTTAATGAACACACTGGGCTTTTCTTGAATAAAAAGAAAATACAAAAATAAAGTAGAATAACCAGATTTTGCTATCTAGCTACTTCTTTTAATGCGGTTATTATAAGTGTGGGCAATGTGGCCAAAAAATAAAATCTCAATTTTTTGGAATTTGGACTGCTGCTTTTAATTATGAGCTCATAATATTTTAAAGCATCTATAAAGAATGAGCCAATGAGATTAACTTGTTTTATGTCATATTAAAACTAATTATAAGTGTTTGCTGCTGCATCTAATGCATAGGCCTGGCCTACTGTTATTAGCATTTGTATCTATTAGGCCTTGTTAAGATCATCATTATGATTGTTTTGTTTCATATCTAAAAGTTTTAAGTTTGCGAGTGTTCGTCTCTCACTCCTGTCACTCAAACTCCGTCGTCATGGTTACTCACACACGGAGGGGAAAGGGGCTGGGCCTGCTGGCTGCTGCTTTTTTGGTGAGAGGAGAGGAGAGACGCTGTGGACGGCTTTTAACTTTATCAGAGAAAACCTTACAAAAAGCACACGGAGCAGCTCGTGGAACAGCAAAGACAAATCAAAAAGACGCTAGATTTTGCGCGGGATGTTTCTAGAAAGTTACCGCGAGTCTAAAGCGCTGAAAGCGGCCGACTCACCCGCGGAGAAATAACAAACTCGTAACTTTATGAGATTAAGCTATAGCCTACACCACCTCCGGAAGGTTACTCTCGGCTATTATTATGGGATTAAAAGGTCCGCTAAACAGGCACAAGGTTTCTGTTCGTCTGTTCTTTGTGAGAGTCGAAGGAGAGCTCTACAAAGCCGCTGATGTCCACTCAAAGCCGCTGGATCACAGCGGACTGAGCGCAAAAGTTTTTAGCCGATTAATCGATGACCAAATTCGTTGACAACTATTTTAATAATCGATTTTAATCGATTAAATCGATTAGTTGTTTCAGCCCTAGATGTGCTTGACCGGCGTATACGACAGCGTGCACCAGTTCCCACTAATATCCAGCAACTTCGCACAGCCATTGAAGAGGAGTGGACCAACATTCCACAGGCCACAATAGACAATCTGATAAACTCTATGTGAAGAAGATGTGTTGCACTGCATGAGGCAAATGGTGGTCACACCAGATACTGACTGGTTCTGAGTCCCCAGACCGCCAATAAAGCAAAAACAAAATGCACATTTCAGGGTGGCCTTTTATTGTGGGCAGTATAAGGTACACCTGTGCACTAATCATGATGTCAGATCAGCATCTTGATGTGACACACCTGTGAGGTGGGATGGATTATCTCAACAAAGCAGAAGTGCTCACTATCACACATTTAGACAGATTTGTGAACAGTGTTTGAGAGAAATGGTAATATTGTGTATCTGGAATGAATTTTAGATCTTTAAGTCCATCTCATGAAAAATGGGAGCAAAAACAAAAGTGTTAAGTTTATATTTTTGTTGAGTATAAATAAATACGTTGTAGTATCCTAGAGCCAATCTTATTGAAAATCATTTAAATCAACTAGCAGCAGCGTTAACAGTTTTCTTCTCCAAACACTATGAACTGTCACAACAACAATGCAGGCCAAACCTGCCTCGTGCAGCAGAAACATCCCAAACAGCACAAGAACCAAACACACACGAACATTAGAACATAATAAGCATCTGCACGCAACAAAACAGAGGTGAACCGCAACCAAAAAGCCAATGAAATTAGCGGCAGAAAGTTACCTGTATCCACTGTGAGTTTGCGATGCGATCTCTTTAAACTCCAAACACACGTCCATCTGTAAACTCCAAACACAGTGGCACTCGCGCTGTCCTCTGTTTTCATTTCCATGTGGGTAAAATAGCGCAAAATAAACAAAAAAATCCTAAAAAGAGTGTTTATCATTTTAACCACAAAGTGTTATTTTCACAAAGGTGTCAGGAGTTTTGCACAAAAAGTCTACATGTGCAATCATTCTAAAATGTTTAGACAAATGAGTGATAAATCTGACTGAATATGTAGAGGTTTTGCCATATTTATGACAATTTCAAAAAAAATGGGCCAAAGCGATTAAAGAAACTGTAAGAAAAATATATCGAGATCTACTTTTAATTTTTGACTAATGTTTTTATGTGTTGCATCTTTGTTTATGTGCCTTCCTCTGTAAAGCGTTTTTGAGTGTCCAGAAAAGCGCTATATCAATCAGAATCAGAATCAGAATCAGAATCAGAATCAGAAAGAATTTTATTGCCATTGTCAGTGAACAAACAGAATTCACAGACTAGGAACTTGCTGCGGTGCTAATGTGCAACATATAACACAGAAAACACAAATAAAGATAAAGAATCTAGTAAATATATCAAATATAGTAAAAATATTTAAGATATATAAAATCAAGTATAAGGGCATGAAAAAATAGGCCAATAAAAATTAGGCAATAAAAATATACACAGTAATCAGAATAGTCAAAACAACAGTGCAATCTGTCAGTGCAAGAGGTAAGATAATACTAACATAATGAATAAATGAACGAATGAATAAAGTGACAGGTGATGATGTAACTGTTAAAGTGACAATGCAGGAGATCAACATAGTCGCAGGTTTATGGAGTGTTCATGAGTCCTACAGCAGAAGGAAAGAAACTGTTCTTGTGACGTGAGGTTCTGGTCCGGATGGACCGTAACCTCCTGCCCGAGGGGAGTGGCTCAAAAAGTCTGTGTCCAGGGTGAGAAGGGTCAGCTGCTATCCGACCTGCACGCCCCCGAGTCCTGGAGACGTACAGGTCATGGAGAGATGGAAGGCTGCAACCAATCACCTTCTCAGCAGAGCGCACAATGCGCTGCAGTCTGTGTCTGTCTCTGACTGTGGCTCCAGCGTACCACACGGTGATGGAGGAGGTAAGGATGGACTCAATGATGGCCGTGTAAAACTGCACCATCATCTGGGCGGGCAGCTTGGCTTTCTTCAGCTGCCGCAGGAAGTACATCCTCTGCTGGGCCTTTTTGATCAGGGAGCTGATGGACGGCTCCCACTTCAGGTCCTGTGTGATGGTGGTGCCGAGGAAGCGGATGGAGTCCACAGTGGTGATGGGAGAGTCTGTCAGGGCGAGGGGGGGTGAGGGGGCTGTGACTTTCCTGAAGTCCACGATCATCTCCACTGTCTTCTGAGCGTTGAGCTCCAGGTTGTTGCTGCTGCACCAGGACACCAGCCGGTCTACCTCCCTCCTGTAGACAGACTCATCACCATCAGAGATGAGTCCGATGAGGGTGGTGTCGTCCGCAAACTTGATCAGTTTAACAGAGTCATGGCTGGAGGTGCAGCAGTTGGTGTACAGGGAGAAGAGCAGAGGATCAATATCAATAAAATGTATTATTATTATTAATATTATTAAATATGACTGGGAGGAGATAGGTGATAGGTGAAACAGGACCTTTCTGTCAGCTTCAAGTCAATACAGATATATGTCCCTTTGAAGTCTGCTTATCTAAAAACTGATCATGTTATTCCTTTCTCTTTATTGCAAAGATACCATGTTCATGCTTTAATGGAGTTTTCTTTTTTTCTCCACATGGGCTGGACCAGCGCGGCCCTCCCCCTCCTCCCTCCTCCACCGCAGGCGCTCTTGTGCACGATAACAGAGAATATTTAATTGTGCAAATGCAAAAGTATATGTTGTATGTGGGTCTGTGTCAGGAAGGCCACTGCTGCTCTCCTGCTGTGAGCGAGTGGGAGGAATTTATCATTTTACACCGACGCAAAAACAAGAAAGATGTGTATTTTCCCTCGTAGTTTAAAAATGTAAAGTGGCACATATTTCTTCACATGTTGAGGAATCTTTAAGTGAAGCAGAAGTTTTGTAAAAGAAGCCCAGAGCAACTTTTCTGATGGTTATTTTCTGTTGTCTGATACAGTATGGCTTTAAAGTGACTATGGCAGTATCACTAAAACATGGTCAAAATGATTATATTTAAGATTTCACTTTTTATATAAGGCAGGGCTATTCAACTTTATTTTTCAGAGGGCCAGATTTTATCGAGGACCACGGCTTGTGGGCCGGGCAGTTTGTGACAACCCGTGGTTGCACCTCACTCTGTGCGCTCCTTCAACACCCTTCAATCTCACAAACCCCTGGAAAAATACAGCACAGCCCCACATTGCCGGTCCTGCCCACAATTACACCCCCCACTACATTATGCAGCCACGCCCGTCCTCTGCTCACTCACCCATTCGCCGGTGCTCGCGCCTCCGCCCCAAACTTTCCGTGTCACCCTTTTTCAAATGTCCTCCCGTCTCAAACCGAGAGAGGAGCGGTAGCAGAGCCGTCTGGATACAGCAACGCATAACAGCAGAAAAAACGAGGCTGCATTAATCCCTCGTACCCGCGGTCTTGAATCCCCTGTTTTCAGGCTGTTGTCAACCTCGAACAACGGAGAAAAAGAAGTTTTTATCCACCGCTCCAAATGCGGAAGTGAGACGCCGGTCAGTGACGTCATCGCGTACGGCCAACTCTGACCTATCTGCGCCCTGGCTCTACCCTGCTCATGAGCTGTAAAATCACTCATCTGTCCATTTGCTGTGGAGCATATTTTGGGGAGGAAAAACTGTTGGGGAGCAAAAGAACTCTGGGGAGGAAAAACTAATGTGGGACAACAGAACTCTGGGAAACAAACAAAGGACTTTGTAAACGAACTTTGGGGGGTGTAAATATCGTTATTTGTGTGTGAATTGTAAATACACTTGTGGAGGAAAACTTTATTTTTTGTCTATGTTTTTGTCACGCTGTTTATTTTATTTTTTGAAGGGTCATACGGTTTTGAAAGCGTATAGTCCTTGTGTGACTGGTAAACATAAGCACAACTCATTTAACAAACAACTCAAAAATAATACAAAATTTACATCCTGCATGTCAGGAGGGAGATCTAGCTGGCACCTCAGTTAAAAATAAAATCAACGAACCCCACTAAATCATCATAAAACAGCAGTAAAACCGTCACAAGTTGCACAATACATCGCAGTTTTTGGACGCAAGATTGTGCCCAAGACCAGAGTTGTTTCTATAGTGATAATAACTAATGCTGCGTCTGTTTTTATTGCTCTACAGCAGGGCTATTCAATTATATTTTACAGCGGACAGAGGACTATGGTCTATGGGCCGAATAACAAAACTGCACCAAGAACTTATGTTTAGTAAATTGTTAACAGGCTTACACTTGCAGAGATAAATGAAAACTAGAACGTGAGCAAATCAAAACAACAGATAAAGGACTAGGCTAAACCTGAAGTTAATCCAATTCTATGACTCTAGGTCTACATATTTGCTACTTCAAGAGTGAACCTCAATTTGGAACAAGACAACAATTTATGAACCAGAACAAAAGTGAACAAACAAATATCACTAGAGTTTGAGCTGATGAAGTTGATTTAAAAGTACTGCAGGCGACCGAAAACCAGATCTAACCATGAAATGTGGCCCAGTCCCTGGCCCACTTTATTATGATGGGCCAGTCTTTATTTTAAAGCCTTATGTTGCTGTATCCACCACTGTTCACTGTAAATCAGATACAGATTGTTTCCCTGGCTTCTTTACAATGTGGCCCAGTCCATGGCCCATTTTACCATACTAAAAGCAAATCACACTTTATCTAACATGCTGACAAAAACACTAATTTAAAAAAAAAAGAGCACCTCAGTTCAATCAAGTTCAAAAACTCAAATTCAAAAACTCAATTTCGAAAGTGCACGTTGGACTCCTCCAGGGCTGCAATTTGTCACCGGTTCTGTTTATTGTTTTTTTTTTTTTTTTAATGGACATAATTTCTAGGCGCAGTCATGGACCAGAGGGTGTCCATTTTGGGGACCACAGTATCTCTATTGTCCTGTGGGTTTCATAATTTCAACCAGGACCTGTAACATGCACTGGGACAGTTTGAAGCCAAGTGTGAAGCTCCTCCAAATCCAAGGCCATGGTTGTTGGTCTGGAAAAAGATGCCCTGCCCTCTCCAGGTGGGTGGAGAATCCTGCCTCAAGAGTTCAAGTATCTTTGGGTCTTGTTCACAGTGAGGGAAGGATGGAGCTGAGATTGACAGGTGGATCGGCGCAGCATTAGCGGTGATGGGGTCGCTGTATCAGACCGTTGTGGTGAAGAAGCGGGCAGTCAGGCCAAACACCTCGGGTCCCGACCGGACTCGCTTTGTGCGCGCTGCTGGTCAACAGAGAGACGCAACACGGACACCTGCGAGGTGCAGACACATAAACCTGCTGCTGTACTTCCCATTCTAGCATGCGTATCATCTGGGAGTCCTCGCACCAGCAGCAGCTGCAGCATGGGCGAACACCCAGAGGAATGAATGAATGACTGGCTTTTACGCACGGGGAGATGGAAATAATACACACGGAGTTTGGGCAAAAAAAGTGTTTGCTTAGCAGAAACTGGAGGTGTGAGGAGCTTTGTATTTCAGGTAAGAAATACACAGACACCATGGCTTTATGATTAAATGTGTCAAACGAACATAATTGCCTTGTTGCAGATTATTTAGGCTTGTGTGGCCGCCTGGGGCCGCCACGCAACCTCCGTGTCACCAAAAAAAAAAAAAAAAGTCAGCACCCGACGGGACTCGCGGGGGTTTCTCGGGCGGGCAGGCACACGGGGGCCTCGGGATCGTTCGGGAACGGTCACGGATGCTTCGGGATCGGGCGGGAATGGTCACGGATGCTTCGGGATCGGGCGGGAGCGGTCATGAAAATATAGTCCCGTGCAGGTCTCTAGTACTATGTCTCTCTTGGGATTCTCTAGAAGAGGTAGTGGAGGTGGGCAGGGGAATGGAATAAAATAAAAGCACTTAAAAACAAAAAAAAACAACAACAAAAAAACAGAAAAGTCCAAAAAAGCATATTCCAAGGGTTACACAATCTCTAAATCAAATACAAGCACCTCAATTTAAAAACACAAAGTATAAAAAACGCAAAAGCACTCCCAAATAAATGGCATGGGCGTAAAGACATGTTAGACATGTTTGCGTGCATTTTTTTTCTTTCTTTTGCCATGGAAGAGCTTCACTTGACTAACTTTGCTTGTTACTCTCTCTTAGTTATTTATAAGTAGCTTTACTCCTGAAATCTCTGTTCATATCTCACTATCTTGTCCAACATTTTCACTGGAGATCGTCACATAAATCCAGCTTTAACATCCCCTTTAATGGACTGTAGACAATCCCCCGATGCATTTTTATACAGCATGACACGCTGCTTTATCTGGCGGTGAAAAATGATCTGTTTTCATGCGGGGAGACAAAGCAGCTCCCCTCGGCCGGGCCCCTTCTCCCCAGAGTTGTCAAGTCTGCGTCTTTAGAGCAACTTTCAGCTTCTTAGTTTGGAAAGTCAGACGTCATGCAGTAAAAGAAGTGATTTCTAGTCATTTTCCAGCTTCGATTCACAAAACTATACCCACTAATGACCAAAAATCAGCTGTTTGCCATTGCTAAAACAAATATCCAACCTCATTTGAGCAAGTATCAGTATTGTTTGTTTTACCTTGTATTTACCTTAAATTTGGTGGAGTTAAGGCAAACGGGTTAAAATATGGGGTTTGTTTTTACATTTCCGTTTTGGCACAGAACTAGTTTTAAATGACAGATTTACCACTTTAATGTACATCTGAGGTGGTTTGGGCCATGTTTTGGGCATTGTAAAAATTCTGATTATCGGTCAACGTCACTTTCCGCTCTTCTGCTCATGTCACCTGTAAAAAGATACACTGTCCGTCTAGTTCCCTGGAGAAACTAAAAGGACAAAGAGGAAGAGAGCAGCTGTTTCGAACAGGTATGATCTGGTCTGACGGACATCGTGAAGCTGGAAACAGAGTTTTTCTCTGTGTTTTTTCAACTGTGTGTAAGTCATGAAGATGAATTTCAGTCACAAATGTTGATTTTGCAGCAGAACTTTTCTTTTGTGATACACTCTTGTTATAGCTGACAACAGCACTGGCTAGTGTTGCTGCTACAGCAATCATCCGCGGCTCATTCTGCTGTTCAGGTGCATACCACAGGTGCTCACGATACGAAAACATAAGGTTTGTTTTGACATTTCAGTTTTGCAAGAATATAAATTGGATACAATTCCATAACTGCTACAGTTGTAAGTGTAGTACCTTTGAAACTGAACATATTGTATCAAAAGTTACATTTAATGTGAAACTAAATTTTGCATATTTGTAAAATATATTTGCTTGTTTGTTGCTCGTGTATAGAAATAGCCATAAAATATGAAGTGCATTTCTTTAGTTTGAAGTTTGACACTGTAATATAGTCTTTTAGCATACTTTCACATTTTCACAAGTATCTACTAATGATACAAACACTTAGATGTCAAAGGTGTAACAGCTCTTTATTAAAAGGCTGAGATCACTTGTTTGTTTTTTTTTTTTCCAAAGACCTGGTCACTCGTTGCTGTCTGAAAAGCCCCGCTCCTCCCCTGGATCCCACCGTACATGTGTGTGACTGCGTTTTTACAAGCCTGCCCGGGACACACTGCTTCCTCTGTGCGATGCAGCTTTATACGTCTTCTGTCACATTTTGGAGGAATTTTCCATACGTGTGATTGGGCGCTGAGTAAACAGGGATCTGGGAGAGAGATGGAGTCCTGGTTGTACACGAGAAACATCGGAATTATGAGATGTACAGCGTGTGTGTGAGTGGAAATGAACTGTTTCTCTGCCGGCTCTGACATTGTGTTAATTCTAAACAATATTCATACCTACATAAAAAACTGTATGCGTCTGGAACCATAACATGTTGTACATTCAAAGAAATCTACAAGAGTTTACTTAAAAAAAAAAAAAAAAAAGTTATTCTACGTTAATCCGTTCTTTTTTTATAGGCAATTGAAATGCCATGTTTTCATTAGTGTTTAGATACAATGTCATGTCAGAGTTATTTTCCTCTTTTCTGCTTTTTGGTGAAAGAATAAAGGATTTTTGGTCGATGTCACTTTCCGCCCAACTGTGCATGCTTTATGCAGAAAGACCCGTTCTTTAGCTGCTAGGTCTTCATCATGGCTAGTCGTAGTCGAAATGCGTCGCTCTGTCCCTGTAATTCAATAAAGGACTTTTATTTAAGTCAGTGTGCCTTGAATCACCTTTTCGTTAAATGTAAATATGATAACTAATGCCATGTTCATGTGGCCCTCAGGAACTCGGAAACAACCGATACAGAAGTTGTTAGGCTGTTGTTAATAATCCTTTATGTTTTATATTGGATATTTTTGATATACAGTTAACAGAGAGTTTGCAGAAATAATGTGATTACAAACTAGGTCCTTTGTTTGTCCTGTCTTGTTTTGGTTTTGTTTTGCTTGTTGGGTCAGTTCATGTATATATGTATTATGTATTAACAATTATTTATGATCATTGTACAATGTGAAAATATTATATAGTGGCAGGCAGCATGTTGGAAAGACTCCAGGAAGACTAGCTGAAGTCAACAGCTAATGGACATCTGAATAAAATGAAGCGTTCACATCAAGTCATCTCCGGAAGTTGGAACAACTGCGACATGGACACAAATTTATGCGATAATGGCTTTGAAGAACTACAAGACAATGCTAAGCTTCAGCTCTTTTCTTCAAACAAACCTTATCGTTGACAAAGTGTCTTGTTTCTGTCATCAATTCTGCAATAACGGTGCTGACCTTTCCGAGTTTCCGAGCAGTTGAGCATTTTTCAACTCGGAACAACATTTTCCCGAGTCGCTGAGGAAAACATGAATGTGGGCATTAGCAGGTGATGGTGTGAGAAATGGAAATAATGTGTTTGTAAGAAGGGGGCAGATAATTTCACAAGAATTGCATTCTTCTTTTCTGCTTGTTTCCAATCATGATGATGTTCAATAAGTTGTGTTCATGTAAACCTATTTTTTGGTCTCTGAACCATTTTAATGAAAGGAACAAATAAATAAATGAGAAAGACAATGACCGCTTTTGACTCACTCACTGGAGAGAATATTCACTTCCTCTGCTTGATTCGTGGTCTACCTGTGCATTTGTTCTCCGCATTGAGTATTCTGTTTTTCGTCATTTCATAGATCAAATATCTGCTCTAAACTTACTCAAAAACATTCTTAGCCTGCTATATTTTGCCTGTACTCTATTTGCAGAAAAAGCCGGCCTCCAGAAGCAGCTGATTGCTCATGTATACTCTCATTCCAGCAGCACTGTCTCTCATCCAATTTCATCTGTTGAATCTTTGTCTTTGTCTACAGTCAAATACATGATGCAGTTTCACAGATTCATCAGCAGAGGGGGGAATGGAGTGAGCACAAGGACCCAGAGGAAGACACATGACCAGAAAATACACTCAGGGAAAAAAGAAACTCAACACTTTTTTTGGGGGGACAGAATAATTTTCTTTTTGAGATCTGCCTGTTTCATATGAACCCTAAATCCATTTCTAATCCTCAGGCCAACTCTTGTGGCGTTTACACATTTTCAAGTCCAATAACACAACCAAACAATAGAGCAACCCTTAAACCAAAAGTGACAGGAATTTCATCAGACTGTCAATAGTTCACGTGACGCCCATTGGCTCCTGGACAGCGGTTATTCGTTGCCTCATGGATCGGCATTAGTGTCTGAGTTGATCCTGTGGAATTGCCGCCCATTCTTCCACTAGTCCCGCCTCAGCTGTTGCTGAGTTTCTCCCAACGTCTCCAGTACACCTGATCTCGGCCATCTGCTCTGAAGCACTGGAACCTTTTTTTGTAACTGAACACGACTTGGGATCACCTCTGCAAAGTCCAATGACGATGTGCAGTGCACCATTCGACCAGAGCTTGGCGATGTTGGAAGGTAAGCACTGATCTATGGCCAATATGGTCAAATACAGGTCAGCATGGAGGCGATTAGGGATGGTTCTGGCCAACACTGGCCTGTGGTGTGTCCCAATGGTCTCGGCTGTGGACCTGGTGGCTTGTCGGACCTGTCACGGAGATGTGCGGGGCGGTTGGCGCGGTCTTGTATACTGGGTCATTACACGGGGGCCACCAGTACAAGGACGGTCGTTAGAGGAACAAGACGACTAAAGGTAGAGCGGTGACTCCAAACACCCTGGAGACACAAGACAACACCGTCCAGCTTGGAGCAGACAATAGCTCCATCCCTCTCTGGTTGTGACAATCGTGGCATCATGAAGAAGTGTGTTTTTGGCTTCATTCTGGTGCCTTTTATAGAGAAGACTTGAGCACAGTTAACCAGCGGTAAAAGTCAACTCTGAGTTTCAAACATGATTTTCTGTGAATAAACGACCCTGTAATGCACTCTTTATTGTTCTCACAATCAGTCAAGCCAAACCAAGAAATTTGTTCACCTGTCTTCAGCTTACTGTGGACTGAAAGCCTGTTGTTCCAAATGTACTCGTTTTCTAAGGAATTTTTGAAAATTAAAATGTTGCGTTTCTTTTTTTCCTCGAGTGTACATGTGCTCTTTGTTTCGTTGTTTTTACACAGCTCAGTCGCTTCTGTTTTACGTGATCATCTGATTCTGGAGACCGGCTTTCTTTTCAAACGGAAGGAGGGAGGCTCAAAGTGAGAACAGGAGTTAAAATTGTCTAATTTATTTGAGTTTGAGAACCATATCTTTCATCACCTGCCACTTATCTTGTCTGCATTTACCTGTAATAACTCAAAACATATAGGTCTAATATTGTCATGTAGCTACTTCCAACAATTAAAAAACACTGCTTGTTACAGTTAATCTTAAATGTGATTCCATCTCTCTCTCACTCTAATTAGGCAAAACTAGGTCACATATTCTCGCTGCACAAAACGCCACTGTAAACTCCAGCATTTTCCTTTTCAAAGAGTCTGCCATGACAAAGTAGAAAGAAAAGTTTGAGAAGCCTTTCAAAATCCAAAGTGCGGTTCGGGATGAGCGGAGCGATAGTCCCGGAATGCCAATTTGCAGCTTTGGGAAGAGGAGCTGCTTTTTTCTTTTTTTTTCGCCTGTTGCCGGGCGGTTGTGCTCAGGAGTAGAGGAGCGTGTTGTCATTGAGCTGCCCGAGCGCATCATCGAGAGCTGAGCGGAGAGAGAGAGGAGGAGACGTCCTTCACCCGACTGGATTCACTTTCAAACAGCAGCACTGTGTCGTCTCTGCTACGGATGCACAAGTCTGGAGTGTGGAAGGATAAAGGTGAGGTTAACTCTCCTTCCCTGCCAGGCCTTTTTGCTAATTTTAAACAATATTCACAGTGAATTGTTTTTCTACATTAATCTGTTCTCTTTTTATGGAGAGATTTTCGGTCGACGCTGTCCGTCTGGTTGTCTGGGGAAACTTCTTTGAATAAAACAACAAACAGGACGAGAGCAGCTGTTTGGATCAGGTCTGAACCGGTCTGACAGACGTCTGGCTCATGAAGCTTGAGTTTTTTCACCATGTTTCCACCTGAATTCACAGATATTTCATTCACAAATGTTGATTTAGCAGCAGTTTTTGCACAATTATAACTTGTAGTTAGCTGACCACAGCCTTAGCTCGGGCTGTTGCTCCAGCTTGGTCAATGAGCAGCATCTCTTTCTGTGTATTGGGTGCGCGCACATCGCCTGTGTTGATAAACAAATAATCCCTCTATAGCAGGGCTATTCAAATGGTGGCCCAGCAGTGCTTAATTCGTAACTCAAACGTTGCTGGAACAAAATGTGGGTTTTGGACCGGGCTCCAGACAAGTTCGAACCTTTACCGGCGCGCACACAATAAGTAAACATAGAGGCTTAGAAATGCTAAAATACAACCCAACTGTCCATCCTACTCGATGTTAAACGATATAAAAGTAATTTTGTCTGTGTTACACGTTTTTTTACACGTCACTCAGAGATTTTCATTCATTCTGACAGAAATCAGCGCACCTGCCGCTAAATCTGATCCACAGCAACAAGTTGCCCTCCCACACGTTCGTCCTGCACTCAGCACTGCCTTTGCATCATATGTGACTCTCCACAAGTCAGTCACAACAGCCTTTACACAGCAGACACAGGTCTCATACATCAAACCTGACTCTAAAATACACATTAAAGTTAGTTGCACTTACGAGAAACTGCAACCGCTGTATCGGCGCTGGTTCTGACCTCTTTATCGTCCCGTACACTCCAAACACACGTGACACTCCCACTGTATTTAATCCATCAAAACGAGTCGCAAATAACAACAAAAATTCACAAATCCACTTAGACGCATATTTCCTGTTTTAGAAGAAGATACAAGAGCGGGGCTCGCCTGGAACCAATGAAAAGTCTTAAACCCGCCTGCGCTGCTTCTGATTGGTCAAATTTCCTGTCAGTTTCGCTTTTAACCAATCACAGTCTGTGACTCCGTCTTCTCCACAAATAAGCCTGTTGTTTCAGTGAATGAGAGACGGGAGAGGAGCAGAGCCGCGTCTCGTAGAAGTAAGACAAAAAGCTTATTAGAATGTGTTACCGGAGCAGACAAAACTGTTGCTGGAATGCCCCACGAGAGTTCCCGGATCTTATTCCAGCTCAAATTAAGCCCTGTGGCCCAGGGGACAAATATATATACTGTATACTGTATTTCTCTGTCATGTAACAAAGCTGTAAGTAGCTGTAAAGATTTCTTGAAAAAAAGGGGGCAGATATTATAAGTTTTTAACTTCTTTCTGCTCCTTTTATTCAAAGACTTTATGCTAACAAAGTCTAAACATTGTTTTTATGTTTGCTATAATGAATGAAATAAACTAAATAAATGAAATGAAATATGGGCCACTAAGCAGCATGTTTTGGCCCACCATGAAAACACAGGCCAACACTGGACAATTTTGCTTGATGGTCAATGTTTGCTGTTATTAGTAACTTACTGTACTTTATTCTGAATCTGATTCTCTTATGCAACCTAAAGTCAGTTAAAGGGATAATTTGTGATTTTTGACATGAATCTGTCTGACATCCCCATCACCAGTGTCGTGCATCCACGCTGTCTTACCCCTGACAGCGTCCGGTGAGCACAGTTCCCCAATTTTGGTCCAGACGAAAGTAGTCCGGCAAGTTTACTGAGGATATTAAAATAAAGACTTTTCTTCTCTAAACAATATGTGTTCAAAAGAGTGATATACATATGTGCAGACAAAACCGTTGTTCACGAAAAAAGTCAGACCTCGTAATCGCTTGGCACTATTTTCTCTCCCTTCATATCACAGCCGCGCACCACTTTTCAGTTGTTTGGCGGTGTTACATACATACTCATGCCGTGACATGAACAACACTGGTGATGGGGATTGAGGCTGTTGTTTTGGCTTAGTCCTGTTTTTGTGTTTATTTAAATGAATTTAAACTCATGTGTGTGTGTGTCTCTCTCACCTCTCTCTTTTCTCTCTCTCTTCATTTCTCTCCCTCTCTTTCCTCTCTTCTTTCGCTCTCTGTCTCTCTCTTGTTCTCTCTCTTACCTCTTTCTCTCGCTCCTCTCTCATCCCTTTCTCATTCCCTCCCTCTCTTCTCATCTTTGTCTCTCTCTCTTCTCTTTCTCTCTGTCTCATCCCTTTTTTCTAACTCTCTCTCTTTTTCTTTCTCTCTCAACCCTTTCTCTTCCTCACACCTTTTTTCTCTCTCTCTTTTTTCTCTCTCTTCCTCCATCTCTCTCTCCCTCCATCTCTCTCTCCCTCTATTTCTATCCCTTCATCTCTTCCTCTCTCTCCATCTCTCCCTTTCTTTCTCTCCATCTCTCTTCTCTCTCTCTCCCTCCCCTCCTCTCTCTCTCTCCCCCTTTCTTTCTCTCCCTCCCTCTCACTGTCTCTCTCCCTACCTCTCTCTCTTTCTTTCCCTTCATCACTTCCTCTCTCTCTCTCCCTTTCTTTCTCTCCCTCTGCCCCCCCTCTCTCCCCCTCTCTCTTTCTCTCTCTCCACCCCCTCCTCTCCCTCTCTCACTCACCCCCCTCTCTCTCTCTCTCACTCACCCCCTCTCTCTCTACCCCCTCTCTCTCTTCTTCCCCCCCTCTCTCTCTCTCCGTCTCTCTCTCTTTCCCTCTCTATTCTCTTTCCCTCTCTCTCTCTGTCTGTCTCTCTCTCTTTCCCTCTCTATTCTCTTTCTCTCTCTCTTCTCTTTCTCTCTCTCTCCCTCTCTTCTCTTTCTCTCTCTCTCCCTCTCTTCTCTTTCTCTCTCTCTCTCTTTCCCTCTCTCTCTGTCTCTGTTGGAAGTCACAGACAAACATTGGGAGGAAGTGTCCAGATTTATGGCCCTTGTTGCTCGCCCTGCAACACAGACACAAGAGCGAGAGTGTGAGAGGAGCTGTAAATCACAACTGTGAGTGCGACAGACAGAGAGAGAGAACGAGTGAGAGAGAGAGAGAACGAGTGAGTGAGAGACAGAGAGAGAGAGAGAGTTTGCTGACTAGATGAAGCAGTTATGTGCATGTGCTTTGTGAAGATCCTTTTCTGGTGAAGCTAAATATGTAGCACTGACTAAATAAACTAGAATTGTGAACATTTATCTAAACTTGAGTAGCTTTACCTGGACTAATGTTTTATGCACGTGGAAAAATATATTTATATTTTGCTTCAATAAGAAAAACAACAGTGTGTTTTGTCCAAATTGAGTTTAGACCAAACAGTTTCATATTACCTGTTTTATTTACTGTCAAAGTTTTATGGCTCAACTTTACCGTTTTTGAGAATCCTTAAAGTTAAAATTGCAGTAAGTGTAGATTCTTCAGTAAAACAGGAAAAGTGCAGTAACTGTGTTTGAAATGGTCAGACATTCTGAGCTGCAGTTACTTCTCTTTACCTTTGTTTTACTGGAACTTTCACTCAACTAACAGATACTGCCAAATGTTTTTATGTCTCATTTAAAATACAATATGCAGTAGATTTGGAACTTTCAAATGTTTTATTTAACGTATAAATTATAATACTTATCAATTTGGTTGGTAAAAAAAACTTTCTCAGATGACCTCATTTACTGTTTTAAGCCCACATTTTGAGCTTAAAAGTGAAAATTATTTTAATAGTTGTTAATTTCTAAATGTTTACTTATCCTAAAGTATAATATAAACACACAAACCTTAGTGCAGCTTGACAAACACAGAAGGGAAAGAGTTTAGTTTAACTGGCAGCACAGTTACTGCGTTTTTCCATTGTCGGGCAGCTATGATAAGCACGTTTTCACTTATTTTTTACATCAATATGTTTGGAAAAGCCAAAATGTAAAATAACCATGCATTTTGGTAGTGACATTTTCTTAAGGTTTAACACAGTGGTTCCCAAACTTTTTGGACCGGGACCCACAAAATATTGATGTAACCAACTCGCGACCCTCACAGCAGAATAAAATTAATGTTTTAAAAATTTCAAGTTGAAAAACAATTCAAATGGGCTAAAATGCATTTACTTTTGTAGAATTATTGCTTTATAAAACCAATTTCCAGTCAAACCTGATGCTAAAGTTAAAAAAACATTAAAAACTGAGTCACAATTTCTAAAATTACATTTTAAAATCATCTTGCGACCCCCCGAGGGGTCCCGACCCCCACTTTGGGAACCGCTGATTTAACAAGTAAGTTACAATGGGTAAGTGTAGGACTTGGGCTTGGGGCAGGTTAAGATTAGAATAAGGATTTTGTTAAAATCTTAACCTACCCCAAGCCCCAGTCCTAAATGTATCCGTTTTAGTTCCAATCCAGTCCAATCCAACTTTATTTGTATAGCACATTTTTAGTTAGTTAGTGGAATTCTAAACTTCCCACTAAACTTTAAGAAACTATGAAACATCATGTTCATTATTCATTATATCATGTTATTCATATCGTGCTATACAGTATATAGCCTCCAAAATAACATATGCAAAAAAAGACTTAAATTGAGAATTTTTATGTAATGCCAGGGCAAAAAATGATATGAGGTCCTTGGAGTATTTTTGGAACTGATAAGGAACCCCTGGTCTAGATTATTTCCCTTGTTTCAAACGGTTTTCGTCTTGTCTGAACACATTACTTCTTACTTTGAGTCAAATTATTTGCCAATGGACTCAAACATTTTACTTCTATTGGCAAATTCTTTTTCCTATTTTCATTCAAATTGTGTGAGAACAGGTCAGAAATGCCTTGAAAAACCATTCAACCTTTGATTTCAATAAATCAACTTAAATCTGGATTCAAATTCGGAATCCAAGTCATTTTAAGCAAAGCGAGTTAAAGGTTTTGCAGCTTTCTTATTTTTATCAAACTGCCTGAAAGTAAACTTAAAATTCTAAAAGATATGAAATAAAAAACTTTCAAGACATATAGTCAACCTCCAGATACATTTTTTTGCAGTGTACTTTCACTTTAAATCTATTACTGAGTTCTGTATGTCTTCGTACGTCTTTGGGGAAGTCGTTTAAAAGCTATCTTAAATAAGCGTGGGTCACTTCACTTGTCAAATGAAAGATTCCGTGTTTTATGGAGACCACCTGCTCCACAGCTGCAGATTAGAGACAAAGAGAAGGAGCGTGCTTGGCCCAAATCCAGATCACACATTCACATCTGGAGCAACATCTCACACAACAACTTCATGACCTGGGACTCGAATATCAACAGGACAGAAGAACCATTGGTTTGGATTATAGACGGCAACATTATATATCGAGACTTGCTTAAAGAGGCTAAATGCAGAATCCACTTTTTTTCACTGTTAAATTGTGTGTCTGGGATCAAAATGAATTATTTACTGGACATTTTTGTGCAAACTTGCTCATTGTGCAGTTATGTGTGCAAAAACCGCGTCTGTACAAATCATCAAATCAGTGCATTTTCAGTTCACGACAAACGAGCCGCCCAGGTGAGATATAAAAACTCCTCCCTCTGACACCGCTGCTAAGGCAAGTTGGAAAGCAGTTACAGTGGTCCCTCGCTCTGTCGTGGTTCACTTTACGCGGCTTCGCAGATTTTTTTTTTAGTGCAATTTTGCTTTTTTTTTTACACTGCGCGGTCCTATAGACCAGAGGTTCTCAAATGGGGTGCCGCGCCGTGACGTGAGCCCAGGGGTGCCGCGGGAAATTGTTGAGTCTGATAGAATTTTTCAAATAAAGGCTTTCGAATAGACTAGCAGTTGTGAACACCCAGAGCGCTCTATGCCTCACTCAGAAACATTTACGTTCTGACAGCTTTTCTTTTTCCTCTCCCATCCTCACTTTTAGTGAGGCTGCGTCATGGATCTATGGGCTACATGTGTCTGTGTCATATCAGAGCTTATTAGCAGCAGATTGTGTCTTTAAAGAAGCATTTGCCACATCCAGCGATATTCTACGAAACTAGAGCTTCGTAATGTTGCTTCATTTGTTTAAATCTGCCTTATATCTGCGGAGAAAAGGTTTGAAACATGAAGTGAAATAAAACATACGGGATTAGAAACTCGATGTGGCGCGTAACGGCGCAACGCGGAAATTGTCAGTGATCTTTGGAGCTTTTGCATTTGCAATACAGAAGTCCTGTCCTGACAAAAGTTTGTGGAACAGGAGCATTTTCTCCGCTCTGATCACACAGGACAGCATCCTCACATTGAAGCTTCTTAACGCTGGTTTACAGGGGCGGACCTAGATTGATTCGGGGTTGGGGCCTCATGAGAGCTTCTGATTTAAAATGATTTTAAAACATGCTTTATACCTTTTTAATAATAATAAAATGACATAATCCATTAGAAAAAAAATCATTTAAAATATTTCAGAATACAGAATATCACATTGAATTTAATAAAAATTTCGTGTGGTGTTTGGTGGAGGTTTTTATTGCGAATTTCAATGAAATCTAAATAAGCTGTGCACGTTTAAAAAGGTAAAAAACACCCTATTTAAAGTAAAAAATATGTAACATTGTCAGGGGTGCCTCGGCTTAGGGCAAGAACGCTTAGGGGTGCCCCAGTGCTGAAAAGTTTGAGAACCTCTGCTATAGACGTGCGCTGTAAGCTGCTTTTCTCTCAAACGCACTGTTTGGACCGTATGACATGGCAGCATTCACAGGCAACAGCACAGAAGCTCTTTTAGAAAACTTGAGACAGTTTGGATCATGCAGGGTAAGCTGACCTGACGCTCGGACGTTTCTCCAGGTGAGGATTTGACTCTTTGAGCTCATAGTTACGATGATACGTTTGTTCACGCTGGAACGTCATTTGTGTAGTTCAGAGATGTGTTTATGGAGCGTGTTGTGACTTTGCTAGAGTCCTGGATGTGTTTCGTGGCTGTCGGCTCCGGACGGGCAACGTGTCAAAAACAACTCATGCTTTGTATCTAATGGTGAATCATGTGTTCAGCCAACACAGTCTCACTAGAGGGCGTACTTTTACCACAAGACAAAAACAGCCTATTTTGACCACGAGTTCACAGCTGTTTTTAGTACTTATGTTACGCCGTGCATCTAGCACGATATGAAAAAGCAAAAAAATGACACGAGATTTCACAGCGTCAAAATAGGATGAGTTTTGGTTGCAGCCACGTGGGAACGTTTTCTTCAAGTGAAACAAATAAATTCAGGCATAAAGTTACTAAAATGGGTAAGATTAGGTCTGGGGCTTGGGGCAGGTTAAGATTAGAATCAGGATTTCATAAATATTCATAAATAAGAACACGTCTTAACAACCACCATTGAAATGAATGGGGACTGTGACACGTACTATAATTACGCAGGACAGTGCTAATCATACCTCATTTACATGTTGTGTAATGTCGTGGTAAATGTACGCTTTCTTGTGAGAGCGGGCTCCCCAGGTGGGATATATAAACTCCTCCTTCTTAGAAAGCGGTCACTCGCTGCAAGATAATGTCAATTATCATTGGGCTCAGATAGATGAACATGTGGTGCATAGGTTTGCAGGTTCTATTGTCGCTTCGGTGTTTCATTTTTCTCATTTTAAATTTTCGAAAATACTCACATGTTCACATCATAAGCTCATGTGCTGATAGGCTAAAGCAAAGGCTTCATACATGTCTGCAAAGTTAAAAAAAAAAAGAATCTTAAAGTGAAAGTAAGAAACTAGACCTGCACAGCCTCAGAGCTGTGAACTTCTCCACACGTCAGGATGACTCCCACACAAAACTCACATCACTCACAAGCTCACTGTCCATATTTGGTGCTGTCAATCAAAGTCTGTCCATCTCTTAAAAGGCCTCCGGGCATCTCCCAGTTTTGCGAGTCTGTTTGAGGTTCAGTTGTGGGCGGAGTAAGTCAGTGTGTTTCAAATCACTTTAAATAGATTTGAATTCAGAATTTTAATCTAAATTTTCTGTTTTTTCTAACTGGAAAAGATTGAACTGCTTATTGTTGAATATTTTACTGGTTTCAAGACATTTCTATCTGATCATAAGAGAATTTGGCTTAAAATAAGAATATAAATGTGCTAATGAGATAGGTAAAGTTTTAATTCACTTCAATTTATTTGTAGAGCCCAAAATCACAACAGCAGTTATCTCAGAGGAGAGCTGTGGCTGAAAAGATATTATAGTGACAGGTCCCAATATGTACACATGAATAATTTTGACACATGGTGTTCCACAGGGTTCAATCCTGGGGCCAACATTGTTCAGAGTGCACAGAAATGATATCCCCAAGGTCCCTTAACATATTAGAGTTAAAAAAAAAAAGTTTTCTTCGGAGATTGCATTGCCTTAAACACATGGACCTGTTTGCAGATGCCACCAGTCTTTATTGTTCTGGTTAAAGTTTAAAACTACTTATGGAAACTGTAGAAAATGAACTCTTTAGGCTAAAATATGTTTTGTAAGTTTCAACTGAATGACGGAAGAATCAACAAATTATTGAACTAACAATGTTTTAGACCATGATTACATTGTTAAACTTTGAATATCTTTTAATTTGTTCCTGTCTTTTCTACTGCTTCTTCCTGTCTATCCCAGTGACTCTGGGCCTCTGGCGGGGGGAAATGATTCACTCATTCATTCATTCACTACTCATTCTACTTCATTAAACAAAAAATAAAATAAAATGAAACATTTACCTACAGTAACAAGTGTTGTATTGGCGTAGCCTCCTGGAGAGTGGAGAGGACACTTAAGCCTGAGCACAGACAGTCAGCTGAATGTTTCATGAGGTTTACTGTAACAGCAGCAGTAGTTAGGACAGCTTAGCCACATTAGCCTAACTCATTCATTTAGTCCAGTCTGACAGGCTGTGTGCAGTTTCCATTAGACTTTAGGACATGTTCAAGATCTTACACCAAGTGACTGAAATGCTGCTGTCATTCAGTAATACTACTGAAGGTAGATAAGAAGAAGACCTAGGGCTGTGCATTATATTGTCAGCTAATGCAATTTACCGCCAGACAAATATGAAATGTCTGTTTATCTTTCTCTCTCTCTCTCTCTCTCTCTCTCTCTCTCTGTCCAAAAATATGAATGCAACACTTGTCCACAAAATAACATTTCAGGATCAAAACACAAGTGAAACTGGTGTAGAAAAGTTCCTGTGGCGTCTATTGACTTAAAGGTGAATAAAATATTATGAGGAAAAGATGTTGGAACATCACATGTGTATAAACTATTCAGTAATCAATTGTAAAAGTGATAGGTCTAGTAATGTACAATGTGGTTTCCTTAAAGTAACTCACAGCAGTAACTCAGTAATACAAATGTATTACATTTTTTGCACTGTAACTAGTAATATATTATGTAATACAATCTTATAGTAACTTACCCAACACTGTCCTTCACATAGAGCCACACTCTGGTCCACTAAACGTGGACCAGAGTCAGGACCAGAGTCAGGACTAAACGTGGACCAGAGTCAGGACCAGAGTCAGGACTAAACGTGGACAAGAGTCAGGACTAAACATGGACCAGAGTCAGGACTAAACATGGACCAGAGTCAGGACAAACATGGACCAGAGTCAGGACTAAACGTGGACCAGAGTCAGGACTAAACATGGACCAGAGTCAGGACTAAACATGGACCAGAGTCAGGACTAAACGTGGACCAGAGTCAGGACTAAACGTGGACCAGAGTCAGGACTAAACGTGGACCAGAGTCAGGACTAAACGTGGACCAGAGTCAAGACTAAACATGGACCAGAGTCAGGACTAAACGTGGACCAGAGTCAGGACTAAACGTGGACCAGAGTCAGGACTAAACGTGGACCAGAGTCAGGACTAAACGTGGACCAGAGTCAGGACTAAACATGGACCAGAGTCAGGACTAAACGTGGACCAGAGTCAGGACTAAACACGGACCAGAGTCAGGACTAAACACGGACCAGAGTCAGGACTAAAGATGGGGAATCAGCGTTTCAGTTTGATGCAGCTAAGATCTGCCTAAGAATATAAGACAGGCCTCTGGCTGTGTTCAATCGGGGCTTAAGACAGTCCTTTTTAAACGTGCTCATGACTGAAATATTTTTACCTATTCAAAATGTCAACTACTTTGAAATGTTTAAAAATGTTATTGTTTTTTGTTGTTAATACTTATTTATACTTTGCAGCGGACCTGCACATGGACACAAATATCACATGACACTATAGTACCACAGTATGATATAAATATGTAGACATGTAGTTAGGACTTGGCCTCTTTTGTGGCTATGTTGTTGTTCAGTGTCTAAAAACCACATTATACAGACTTAAAGGTGTCCTGTTACTGCTCCACTCCAAGCTCATTCTCTCTCTCTCTTTGTCTCTTACTCACAGCGCTGTGTCTCTTTCAAGCACTGAGTTCAGTTTCTTGGCAGGCAGTCCGAGGATCACTTAATCATACGCTGCAAGTGAGAGGAGAGAGAGAGAGAGAGATAGAGAGAGAGAGAGAGAGAGAGAGAGAGAGAGAGGCAGAAGTGTGGTGGAGCAACTGCCAAAATCTGCACTGGTGTTGGGAAAAACTGTTGGATGAGAAGGGACGAAAAGCAACACCATTGTCCACTCTGCTGTTATTATTAGGGCTGTCAAGCAATTAGTTTTTTTATCACGATTAATCAAATGTAATTAAATGTTTTTGTTTTATATTTTTAAATTGGATTTTGGATTCTAATAACATATTTAGCTTTCATTCCTGTTTATGTTTTTAATAATAGAAAGTATTACTCTTCGTAGACTTTCCCATGACATTCTGCCAAATCGTGGTATTGACGTGTCTCACTCATTATAAGTATTTACACTGCTCTTTCAAGATAAAGCGCTTTCTGCAGCTGGAGATTGTGAGGCTTTTATTGTGTAGGAGTCACAGGAAGTGTTAGTTTTAACGAGCGAAGCTAAAAGTAGAACTTTGAACGAAGTTTTGAAAGACTATTCTGGATAGCGGATATTTTTAACAACTAAAGTTGTATAAATATCTTATTTAGTGACCGAGGACCACGACTTTAGTGAGACACGGGAAGATAGAAACACGTACAGAGTCTCGAGGACCAGCCTCCTCCTCATCAGCTGATCGAACTGCACACGGACGAAGCCGAGGCAAACAGACACATCTCACTCAGACAGTCGTGTGACCGAGTGGAAACGTTACCAAAGTCTACAAAAATGACCCAGCAGAGCCTTGTCTAGGACTCTTTCTGCCTGTGCATTGTGTTTTTCTATGAACCTCGCGTCATTGGAGCGCTTCAATGGTGAAACATAAGCATGTGATTAATTTGCATCAAAACTAGGGGTGGAAAATCGATCGAAAACATCGAAAATCGATCGAAGTTCACAGAAATCGAATCGTAAGGCCAGAATCGATCAGTTTTGCTCATGCAGCCACTGACTTACACACACACTCTGTATTTGTATAATACACACAATAATACAAGAATAGTCACAATGTTTGTGTGAACTGTGTGCCAGACCTGACTGAATGTGTTTTATTATGTTGCGTTAACAACTGATGGTGGACCTCTAAATATGGACACTAAATATGACTGTTTACTGTTTGAATGTTGACAAAAAAACTCTAACAACAGTGGCTTTGTTTTAAATGTCATGTATTGTGGTTTATTTGTGTCTTAAGAAAAAAAAGTTAATATATATAAACTAACAAAATCGAACAATATCGAAAATTGTGGCTACAAAATCGAAAACTGAATCGAATCGTGACTTAAGTGAATCGTCCCATCCCTATTCAAACCATTATCGCCGTTAAAATAGTTTTGCGTTATTGCAATAAAAATTCAATAAAACTGACAGCCCTAGTTATTATTATTATTATTATTATTATTATTATTATTATTATAAATATACATTTTTTTACAAAATAAATGTAGTGGTTGTCAACAACAACTAGCATGCAAACAGCACACTTCTTGGTTTTCAAATCATTCAATGGTTGATTTAATCTCACATTCATCCAGGAGCGATCCATAGAAGAAAGGCTTTAAAATCTGGACATTTGAAAATCGAGACAGATTGAAATTGTGATTTGAGATTGAAAATGACTTTCGAATGAGAGTCAAAATATCTCTATCCACTGTCCAGGTGACAACTTTGAAGCCAGAATGTAGAGCATAAGCTTTTCAAGAGTCGAGACGATTGTTGACTCACAAACTATTTCAGTTTTAGACTTTTGTTAGATTGTGTTTTAGACAAAATAGAGATGACAAAGAGGTTTTAAAGTCGTTTTAAACTAACCACATAAAACTGCGTCTCTCCCATTAGATTGCTCACCCTCTTCCGAGCTCATCGCCGTGACTCCGGCCCGCTGCGACCCATACGCGGTGTGTCCCTGATCTGAGCGTGTGTGCATAAGCTCTCGGGCCCCGCGGGTGACTGTTTACCCAGCTGAAGTCCAACTGCGTCTCTCCACATCGATACGGACACCGTCTTTACACCAGTATCACGGCTTATCCCAGATCCCCGGCCACGCTAATCTGCCTAATGTGCAGCTCGCAGAAGGATTACCAGGTCAAACACTTAACGCCGTCTTTACTAACAGCCTAAATGTTCACCGCTGGGAGGGGAAACGGGGCGGGAGTTTTGTGTGGGTTTTGGAGTCTTGCTGAAGTCAGTCATGGCTTGAAATAGAAACTTTAGAAGATGTATGATGTAATAGTCGCTTTTCTGGCTTCTTCACCATGGTCTGTCTCTTATCATTAGTTTACTCATTGTTTCATGCAGTGTTGGCAAAAGTACTGAAGTTCACTACTCAAGTAAAAGTACAGTTACTTGTGTAAAAAACAACTCTTGTAAAAGTCAAAGTCATGCTGAAACTGCTTTATTTCAGTAAAAATATAAAAGAAAACAAGTATAAATTCACTTAAATCACTCTGCTAAAAGTTATTTAGTCTTGGTTAAAACAAAACTTAGCTTATTTCACGTATTTCAAGACATTTTCTCAAGAGATTCAGATTTAAAATGAACAATGAGGTGAGTAAAACTGTCTTACTTCATTAGCAATTTATTTGACTTAAAATAAGAACAAATGTCTTGAAACAAATCATAACACCTATAGGCACATGATTACCTCATGTAATACCAATTAACCAGACAAAATACCACACACAAAGATCAGAGCAACAATCAGTTCATTGAACTGTATTAAAATAAAAAAGAACAGTTTACAAAAGGAAATTTAGCAACAGAAAGTGATGCTCAAAGGAGTAGGTGGAAGTTTTAAGAACTTATGTGGTCTTACCCCTCTTGCACACAAACATAAATACTTAAATATTTTTGCTCCTAGTGCTTACAGGTATACACTCACGCTTCATTATAGAATGAGTGTATGCTACATTCATACATACATACATACATACATACAAACAAACATTTTCGTTTCTAGTCGTACAAAAAATGAACTACTGCTTTTAGAAAGCTATTATTTTTTGTTTATGATCGTACCAAAACACGATCATAAACACTACTACTAGAACTACTACTAGAAATGCATTTTTGCAGTGCCCAAACTTGGTGTGTAATGTTGTAGTGTGAAAGATTTTACAGTAAATTAATTCTAATTGTTAGAAATGGAAACGTTTTTGCCAATTTTCTGTTAATTTGTTCGCAAAGTTCTGATACACAACAGCAGCAGATTTGCACTGGTATTTATACCTGTTTTTAAAAAGTAGGGAGTAGAAAGAACAGATACTTTATGAAAAACGTAAGAAGTAAAGGTTACTCGATTTTGTAATACTCAAGTAAAGTACAGATATTCAAGGAAATTAAGTACAGCACAGTACTAGTTACTTGCCGTCTCTGGTTTCATGCATGTCTGAGTAATCTTGTTTTGTGTTAGGACAATGCTCCAATTTTTAACAAACAAATAAGCTAAACTAAACAAGATCAGTTTTACATTTTGAACAGGAAATCAGCACCATGCAGTATGTCTGAGTGTATTAAAGATACATGGATGCAATGGGCTTCTAAACACATACAGTACATTAGCAGTGATAACATTACAGCAGGAAGGCAAGAATGGTAACTTATGGCAACAAGGAATGTATCTTTATCAGTAGATGAAGCAGTAAATAACTCTCTCTTATAGTGGCATCTAGAAGGGTATTTCATTTTTGTACTTTGGTTATATTCACATAAATGTATCAATTACACTGCAAAATTAATTAATTCAGTTGTCCACCAACATGGGGGCATGCTTTACCCAAACAAATCAACGCATAAAGCGCACAGGTATCTTCACAATGATTAAAAATTAGGAGGCAAATTAACTTAAGTTACGTTAATTTACTTAATTACTGGTTCTGCTTTTCTTGTTTTTTAAAATATAAACTTTAAAGCCAGTTCAAAAGTTTAGTCTGGTCCAACTCATTCAGTTCAGTGTACAGCATCACATTAATTCAGAAACAGTTCCTTACCCCTGCCGAACACTGAGTCCGAGTTTGTGCCCTTGTACACAGACCTTAGCATACGTCCGAGACTCGTGCAAGTGCTGAAAAAATCCACAGATAGTCTTTTTTGTCGGAGGTCACAGTGGTCTGATGTTACTTTCAAGTTATAAAACGAGCATTCTCGCGGTAATCCACGTGAAGCTGTGCGGCAATAATGGACCGCAGTGGACTGCTGCTGGTGTACAAGGCACTTCACAAGAAACTCGGACACGTCTCGAACTCGCCTCGTAATCTGTGAACAGGAGGTGTTAGACATCCGAGTTTGGGCGTCACATACGTACAATACATGACCCAACCAGGAACACAAACCAGCAGTAAGATGGAAAAGAAGAAAGCAAGCCAGTGACAAGCCGATGTGGTTCAACCCCTCTGTCTGAATTAGGGTGACCAGACGTCCCGAAAAATTCGGGACAGTCCCGAAATTCACGCATGTGTCCCGAATCCCGAATCCTGTCCCACGTGTCCCGAATTTCATCCTTGCCTCGACTGACACCTCGCAGAGTCTGACCTGCACGTCATTACACCAGGCTGCAGGTCCACATTACGCCCCAAACACTGTATGAGAGGCTGCAGTGCTGCCGGCCTTTAAAATGCATCAATACAGACCTATTTTCTGTGCAAATTGATTGAAAACCGCTTCTCCTCGGGGCGCGCGGCTGCTCGGTACTCAAGTTGCCTGGCGGAAAGTGTAGTGATAACACACAGGGAGCGCGGGGAGAGAAGCGGCTGCAGCTGCTGCCTCTGTGTCTCCCTATGAGGAGGTCAACAGCAGATCACAGCTCATAGAACAACTCCACTTAGGCATAAGTTGGTCATATATGTTTGCCGTTCCGCCCCCAAATCCTCGTGCGATGTGTTTGGCCCCTGGAGCCTGGCTCCTGCCTGCGCGAGGCATTTTGCTTTCCATCCTGCTCCTCGTGCGTAATGTTTGGCCCGTACGCGCTCCTTCCGCGCACAGTTGACTTCCCACTTCGCCTTGGACTCTCTCGACAGAAACTAAAGTCATACACTCGTTTTGCGTGGTTTCTAAAAGTAGCCTGCTTAACAGAAATGTGTTTCGCGGTAATTTTCTGATTGAATCTGCAGATCTATTAGTTCATCAGGTGTTTTTTGGTTTATTCAGCCAATATGAGACGGATTGACATGAATTAAAGACTGTTCAATGCTTCCTGGTGTGAGGAACATTATTCTTTTGTCAAAAAAGTTATAAGGTTTCTGTTTCTGCACTATGTGCTGCGAATGATGCAAGCATCTAGACTTGTCACTCTGAGCGCGCTCCTCTCCCCTCCTCCGCATTCAGACACCCCCCCCCCACCCCCCCCAAAAAAAAAAAAAAAAAAAAAACAGCGTCCCGAATTTTGAACAATCTCATCTGGTCACCCTAGTCTGAATGCAAGAACATTTGATTAGCTCCACAGGAGGAAACTCACATTCATGTCCTACACATTTACAGTAGAACCTACTTCATCTGATCACACGTTACTGGGCATCCACAACAGACGACAACTGACGGTCACAGGACCATAGCCGGTTACAATGCATTTGGACCCCAGCTTCAAAAGGAGCGCCAGCCATCAAAGCACAATACAACGTGCACCATGAAGCGGTGCTACCTGGGGCTGAGACACACCACAACATTACAATAAAACAGGCATTAATGACAGGGTATGATCAGGTTTTAGGAGTAAGAGGAGTGGAAATCTACCTGGCGTAGCAGAGCAGATGGACGTAATCACCAGACCTAGAGTGGAAATGGTAGAGGAGGGCCTTTTGTACGCTAAAGTGCCACCAGCTGAACTTTATTTTACAGTGGCAGGAAATCCCACACTGCCACATTATCCTTATCTTTACATTTTTAAGATCTTCACTAATCATTCTTTGCTTTCCAAATTTAGTAAGAAGAAGTTATACATCTTTATAGTAAGGTAAGGTAAAAAGATCAGATGTGAATATATTACCTTCCCAATTCTTAGGAAATCCAATTTAAAATCTTGAATAAAATCAAAATGAATCAATGTTTGACAAAAAAAGCAAGTGCTCAATATTACAATGTGTGGGAACTCTATGGAACAAAGATGGGACCCTGCATTTCCAAGTTGTATGAGAAGTCAGCAAGCTCAACTTTTGTGCAAAAATCATAAAATATAGATCCTTCCTCCTTCCCTCCCGTGTCAGTCCTCCTCACCTCCCTCACCTCTGTGTACTTCTCTATAGGCTCCTGTACTGTGACAAAGATCCATCAGCTTCTAGCACAAAGCCTCCACACGAGCTCTGTCAGCACCGGAGCGCCCAGATACAGAGGCAGTCATCACAACTCTGAAGCCTGAAGGGCCCGTGTCAGTCTGGACTAACCTGCAGCTCTGTCATGTCTGATTAAAGTCATTTTCACTAGTTTCATGTGGATTTTTTATTGTCCTGTAATTACAAATTTGGTCTGAGTTTCTAGTTCTGTGTGAACGGCACATGTCTGTAAAAATGTTTATAAAGATTATTTGAATTTGACCTCATGTAAGTAACCAAATGTAGACGTCCTCGGGCAATTCTAGTCCTGTGAATGCGCGTGTCTGTGTTTTCAATCTGTAAACTAAATGTAAACTGATCCATAATGACTTTGCAGCTTATTTTACTTTCAGATTTAAAATTAGTTTGTTGCTATTTTTTGCCACAGATCCAACTCCCTTTTCTACAATTAAAAAGCTAACCATTAAGCAAAGCGTGCTATGTTTTATAAAGAAAAGTAGCCCAGATGTACACATTTGTTGTTGTGGCAATGAAAGGTAGAGCAGCTAAAAGAAGAGCTCTGTGTGTCACTTTTCTGACTAGACCCAATAACCGTTTATATTACAAAAATAAACGGTAACACTTTAAAGTACCGCCCACTAGTTAATAGGTAACTACGGGTGTACTTACTGATACTTCTGGTGTTAGTACCAGTGGTACTTACTGGTAACTACAGTGGTACTTGTAGTGGTACTTAAAGTCACAAGTACTGGTAACTAAAGTGACAGTTACCGGCAAGTTAAGTATTAATTATAGTGATAGTTACTGGTAATTACTGGTACTTTTGTGGTACTCTTGGAGTGATAATTAAGGATTATGGTGGCATCATTTGTACTAATTAGTGGTACTTATACGATTACCTCTAGTGATGCTTAATTGTGTACTTGGTGGTTCTATTTGTGATGCTACACAAACAAGGTAAAGACTGTTATGAAACAAGTTTATTACTGCAAATAAGTATGGCAATTATGGGCTAGGGTTAGGACAGGACTTCTCCTGGAGTTAAGTGAGAATAAAAGAAGTGCAACAGTGCGCCTCACGGCTATAACTGATTCAAAAACGTCAATGTAAAAGGTTAAAAATGTCCAAACACACATGGACACAATCAGAGGAAACATAAAGAAGTGTTTATCCGTATAACTGATTACTTTTTTGTTTCTAAAATTATTTTATTTACAATAATTTGTAAAAAGACATAACATACAATCTGGTAAAAATTTTAATTTTTGACTGAATTATATAAGAAACAAAATTCTGAAACAGCAGTTTTTTTTTGTTCTTACAAGTGCTCCTGAGTGTTTTAATGGGTTTGTTCTTACAGACCAACATAGGAAGCCCATAAGACCAAATTTGTTTCATAAGAACGTGTCATGAATAAGACCCAATGTTTTAAAGATTGATCTATTGAAAAAAAATCTTATTTTAAGGCAATAAAACAACGCTCAAATTAACATAATTGCTATTTATTTCCATCTATTAAGAACTCTTCATCTATTTTAAGACCATTTTAGCAAATTTTTTGTCAATGTTTGATGAAAAAAGTAAATTTCTGTAAATATAGACTACACGGTAGCACGGTAGTCTATATCCCAACAAGGAGGTTGTGGGTTCGACTCCCGGGTCCCATATCAACATCTCACGATCTCTCTGGGTGGAGTTTGCATGTTCTCCCCGTGTCACAGTGGGTTTTCTCCGGTTTCCTCCCACCTCCAAAAACATGCATGTTTAGGTTAATTGGGCATCACTGTAAATTTCCCTTAGTGAATGAATGAGAGAGTGAATGCTTGTCTGTCTAACCCTGCGACAAGTTGGCCACTGTCCAGGGTGTTCCCCGCCTAAGGCCCAAAGTCACTGGGATAGGCTCCAGTCACCCGCGACCCCTAACGGGATTAAGCGGTAGAAAATGAATGAATGAATAGACTACACCTCCAAAACGTCCTCAAGCGACAATACTTTGCCTGGCAAAATTTACCTGGCGAAAGAAAAAAATCTCGTAGTCACTTCCTCGCTCTAAACTACGTGATTAATCGAAAGAAAATTCACTCAACTAATCAATTAGCAAAATAATTGTAAGTTGCAGGTCTAGTTTGAACATTTTCTGGTTGGTTTGAAATAATATAATCAGCATATTGTCATTGAGATGCCAAAACATAATCAAGATATCCATTTATTTTGTCAATATGTCCCAGTCCTGGCTCAATGTTCCTCTTGTTTATCCGCTTTTCTACCACTATTTTCCATTTTTTTCTCTTTGTACATGTCGCAAATATTCAGCAGTTTCAGTAAGATACATTTGTTTTCAGGCTGTAGAAGCTGCTTTTTTCCCATGACAAAAACGTCCTTTCTCACCACTGGCACACATTGCAAACACTTACAATAAGATGTGCATTGTTTCTCTCATATCATTTCAAAACCGTAGTAAAACTGATACATTTGATACAAACAAGTGACACATTTCTAGTCCCTCCATCTTCGAAAGCTGCTCCATCCTATTTCCGCACAAAACGACCCCACATTCATATTTAAAAGCTGGAGAAGTCTTCAGTGCCGGCCTGTTTTCTCACACGGCCAGCGCTTAAATGGTCGGCGATAAGGACCGCGCGACTATCTGCCTATCAAATCCAGCTGACGGATGGCTTAAATCTAGGCGACGGGCCAAGAAACGCCACTTAAAGACCCACAATATTTTCCAAAATGATCAGAGCCCATTCCGCGCCGAGCCGTTATCAATATTGAACGTTACATCCGATGATTTCACAGCGCGAGAGCGGACTGCGGGACACATCTCCAAGTCAGGCATGCATCACTCTCTAATACAGTATTAAAGCGGAATTGGCTACATTTAAACAGACAAGGTCATAAATTGCGGTGTTATCGCGGAGAGGAGAATGGTTGTCCCCCAAAGTGAGCCATCTTCCCAGCCTCCATCCGGGGCTGGCGTTATTGCACCGGTGATGGAGGAGCGCTGAAGTCCCGTCGGACAGATTGACGAGGTGACTTATGGGTGAGGGAAGGGTTGAAGGTGTTGTCAAGTAGTTTTGGATGGATAAAAATGGAAAGGATAAGAGGTGTGGGGAGGAGTGGTTTTTGAGGACAGCCCAAGATGTGAAGAGAGATGTCAAGATTGTTGGATTCATTGAGAATCATAACTTTTTTTTTTTTTTTTTCATTTAATTTAAAAGGACTATTGCTGGGTTTCAGATGACGTCACGGAAATGGCATGTGGTGCTGACTGGGGACAGGAAGTTAACGCAGCCGCGGCGTCTCATGTATTTTCCCATAGACGTTAGCATTAGCTGGAAAGAAATTAAAGTTAAGAATAATTTAGAGAGTGTCTGCTGGTACAAACCCACCGACCATATTTAGGAGGTAAGAGCCTCGTTAAAAGACATTTTTGAGTTTAGAACAGGGGTTAAAGCGAAAAAAATTGATTTGACTGAAAATTTTTCGCTTTTTGTTAAAATTTAATTTGCATTTTAATCGTAATAATACAGTGACATCTTTGTTTTAAGGACATAGGTCTGATCTTAGTGTATGATAATTGAGATCGAGGTATGATAATTGAGATCGATGTGGAGAAGGAGAAGGAGAAACTTGTGATGAGACATTCTGAGTTGAGATGAGAAAAGTATATATTATAAACTCTTGCATAAAAGGGGTGTTCTTTCCCGGGCACTTTTCCTGAAAACAGAAGTAATTTCCTGCATTTTGGAGGATTTTAGAGGAATTTCTTCAGCTTTTTTACAGGTGCAATTCTTGGCCATGGTCTGTGATATATTACCTTGTCAGATTTGGACAAAGAATCCACTTTATAATGTGAATAAATCGACAGGCAATAACTGTAGATACAGTTATCAGAGAAACGTTTAAGAAAACATCACTAATGAAAATTTTCCTATTTTTTTTAATTGACTGAAATCCGTCACAGTGACTGAGAACTTTAAGCCCTGGTTTAGAAGCGTTTTGAGATTTTTTACATAGTTAATAATTAGCTGCGTTAAGAGCTGCGCTTCACTATAGAGCGTGTAATACGTGTGTGTAAGACTATTTTTGTCTGTTGTGGAGTGTTACTGAAGTGGGAAAGTCGTGAGTGTAAAAAGACTCAACAGGAGAGGGGCAGCTCTAAAGATCGACACTTTATGTTTAGTTAGAATTCGTACAGATCTGCCTCAAAACAACCATTTAACTGTATGTGACCTTATCTCAGCGGTATTACTGCGCCACAAGATAAGGTGTTTTCCCACATGAAAGTACCAAGAACTATTCCCTACATTTCTCCAGTCCCTGTTTAGTCAGAGGAACGACCCTGTCCCCATGTTTGTGTTCAACAACAACAGTTTCTGAAAGTGGGTCTAACTAGCTTCAGCATTAGCATCTGTAAAGTCTAAAACATTTAAATAATTCATTAAGTGGTGTTAGGAAAACAAAAGTTGACTTTTTTCGATTATACATAAAACTATAATGTACAAAGCTTAAAAAATGGAATTAACAATAAAACAAAAAGATTCACTGTAATTCATAATAATAGTATTATAGGCTACTATTACAAATTAAATACATACATTTTGGGAGTTATTGCTATTAAATCACCTTTCTTAAGGATAAGGAAAGTTTATCTAAATGTGAGAATGTGTAAAACATGTTTAAAAACAAATTTAGTGTTGTAAAATGTGCTTGAGTCACCAAAAGGATGGTCTGATTGGAAAGTACTGCCCCAGAGCAGGAGCTAAAAAAGTCCCTAAACTGTGGCCCCAGTCCATAGTTCCTGCTCTGTATGAACGCTCCCAAAATGGGGACAATAACTTAAAAAGTACTAGGAACTGAAAAAAGTTCCTACAGTGGGAAAAGGCCTATAGTTCCTCACAACAACATATTGCCTGATTATAAAGGCGTAGTACAGATTAATTAATAAATAAAAATGTAGCTCCCCTTACATATGTACTGTCTATGCGTTTCACTCACTGTACTTCTTCAACATGCCTGTGCGGTCTACGCTTGTGCTAACGGTAACCTGTCTATAATCTCCAGAACGTTTTTTCTGCATTCGCATTAGCTTATTTAATCCCAGCTAACGTTACTCACCCAAGCAAAAACAAGACAACTGCCATTAAGAGCTCCCTTGGCTCCTGTTTGACCCGATCAGAAACAAAATAATTGTAAGCTTCGAGTCTTTTGAAGATTTTCATTTGGTTCAGTGTAGAAGGACATCTGCCTCAATGCTGGTAAATCCTCCAGATTATATAAAAAGTCCGTCTTTTTCAAACTGTTGGGTTCATATCCGATATGTACAGTCATTTTTCCCAATAACGTGTTTGTGCTGGTCCATATAAGTCTTTGAAACACTCACTGTCATTCACTGCACTGTGTTTTGAATAGGAGTAATCACTTTTTGCCCCCAGTTTGGATTTCGCGCATATCCCAGGTCACATGACTGAAACCCAGCAATACCCGATTTTTTTTACAGTCAATTTCTCCCTATAGCACACATATCTTGTTAATGTATCTACCCAGGTGCAAATAAGTCCGCCATGTTCTAACTAAGTCTATTACAGGGATGGGCAACTATTTTTATCCAAGGGCCATATTCAAATGAGAACCAGACTATGATCACTGGTGTAACAATTATTATTATTTTATTTATTTTTTTATATATGACTAATATATATGACTAATGTTTTACAAGAAAAGTTCTGTCAAAAAACTTTTTCCATTGCTTGCTCTAGCAAAAATGTTATTCCATTTAGTCCACTTTTATTTTACATTGGGCTTAACACATTGGAAGATTTTGTCATCTTTGAGTTCATAACAATAAGCTTTTCAACTTTGCAAAGACATTTCAAGTCACAGCGCTTGTTCAGGCGTAAAGAGAAGTCTAACCTGTCGGATATAGACATGTTTTTCCAAGATCAACTCAGTATCTAGTATAGTATCTCCATGATTACAAGATGATGCATCTAAAATGCATCCAGACGGGACACGTAGTGATCAGGAAACAATCAGAAAGCGTCTTCAGATATTGGATCCTTATGGAGTAAGTAAGTAAGTAAACTTTATTTATATAGCGCTTTTCACAGACACAAAGTCACAAAGTGGGACATAAAAACAGTTTAAAAACATTAAACAAAAAATACAGTCAGAGCATCTCCAGCAACGGCAAAATAGGACTCAAACGCTTGTCTAAAAAAGTGCATTTTTAGACGCTTTTTAAAAGCATCCACAGAGTCCAAAGAGTGAAGCGACAGAGGCAGTTCATTCCACAGTCGGGGCGCCACAACTTCAAAAGCCCGATCTCCTCGAGTTTTAAAATATGTTCGGGGAACTATGAGCAGGTTTTGCTCACATGACCTGAGGCTCCGGTTTGACCTATAAGGTTTAATCAAGTTCATTAAGTACGTAGGTGCTTGCCCATGTAAAGCCTGAAACGTCAAAACCAAGATTTAAATTGAACACGATATACACAACAGGGAGCCAATGAAGCTTTTTCAAAAAATTGGAGTTATATGGGCTCTTCTGTTGATGTGGGTCAAGAGCCTAGCAGCTGAGTTCTGGACGTACTGCAACTGGGCCATTTCTTTCTTATTGAGGCAGGTAAAGAAACTGTTGCAATAGTCCACGCTCTTCGCAGGAATAGCCTTCATCACTGTGTAAACCAGAATCCAGGCCCCAACTCTATCACGTCGATCATGTGACACACACGCTGTTCTCTGCTGCGCTCTACAAGTCTGTGTCGTCTGTGTTCTTCCTGCCACACGATGAGACTGTGAGATAAATAACCTTAAGTTCTTTTTCTGACGCATCTAAAAATCACAAAAAAGATCCTAAACTCCTCTAGTGAGCAGCCGGCTTAAGAACAGAAGGAGCATCTAACGAGAAAGGATGCCCTGGGACATTTGCTTGTTAACCCCTTCTCATTTGGGCCTTTTTTCCCCTCACACATCTGACTAAAATCGGTAAAAATTCAAACTAAAACTGTTCCTGAACCCTTTGGAGCACAGGCAAATGGCTGGAGTCTTTTTAAAGCTGTATCCCTGTAGTTTTTGCTTCTGATGTCCAACAGGCTCTCATCAGGTGAGAACTTTCTCCAAGAAAAAACAAAATCTAAATTTCGCCAACATTTTTTTTAGTAGATATAATGATCGGTAAAGCTGGTGTTGAAGCTGAGACATAAATGACACTAGATTAGTTTGACAATTCCTCTGTAAAAGCTGAAGGCAACTGAGGTAAAAATGAGTTTTAGGGACCCAAAATTGCTCAAAAAAATCTAGGCGGAGCCAATACAAAAGTCCTATTAAAATGTTTGAATTTTTGAGAACTATTTTTTTATTTGGAGGCTTAGAGCTGAAATCTGAGTCTGGGTCGTACCAGAGGCTGATTTTGCTCTAAATAAAAGGGATTCAGTGGGATTTTTATATTTAACCTTTCCAGGTGCTTCATAGTATGTTTTTTTCAGACACTCAACAAAATGGAATTTTTAAAGAAAAAGTGGAGAGCCCTCTGAATGAGAAGGGGTTAATAATAATCTGCTTTGACATCCTTGACCAATCACTGTTTTTATTTTTTGTTTTACTGTTTAGTTTTGACCAATGAATGTTTGATTATACCATCGATGTTAGCTAAATTAACAATCTTGGGAAGTCATCATAGGCAACTCAAAATTAAAGTGATTTGATTTGTTGCATTAAAACAATAATACAAATCTGTGTTTTTACTTTGCATGACCACAAAATGGACTTTTTTTTTTGTCCTAGAGAAGGGCCTCCTTTTGAATGTCTATTGGGGAAGCTGCTGACAAACCATTCTGAAATATAAATGTCTTGTATTATGCATAGTGTAGATGTCAAACAGAAGCTCCACACACGTCCACATCATGTCTCCCTGATTGAGCTGTGGATGTGGTTGTCTTCCTGCAGCAGTCCTGTTTCTGGGTTTCCGCAGGGGAAGTGGCCTCGGTACGGCCCCCAGACGCAGAGCTGACCTGTGGGGTGAAGGAATGTGAACTCCAGGACTTTCCCCGAGGCCGGACGACACACAACAGCTCAGCAGAACGCCGCTAAAAGGGCCTCTCAATCAGGCGTGTGGCGGAGTGGAACCAGCTGACATGAGCTGAAGTGAGATCGGATTGCAAGAGGAAAATGATAATGAGCGACGGCTTATTTAGGGATGATTCTGTTTATGTGCTTGTGAATTGATTTTTGACTGAATTACATCAACATGATTCATTCAATTTGTTTATTGTGAAGGTAGATAAAACTAGGGTATATATATAACTGCTTTTTACAGACATCAACCAGTTAGTGAACTTGTGCAATTTCATTCACAGTTCATTTTGATTTAAGGCCAAATACATGACATTATATTTAACTCCAGAGCTACTCAGTGTAAAATAGACTTTCATATCCAAACTGTTACGGGCCACGACTTTGGCCCTCGTTTTGTTGCCTCACCCATTTTTCTGTGCTCTGTTCTCGTGTGCATGTATTGTTGGAGGACTCGTCGCTATTGACTGGTGGCTGACCCCGCCCGCCTTGGACTCCCCGGATTGGCTCACCTCGCTCCGCTCCTCCAACCCGGTGCCACACCTGATTGGGCGTGTCCTTTAAGAGGCCTCGACACGGAGCGCTAGAGGCGGCTGACCCTAGCTCCATGCCAGCTCGCCCCGTTCTTGTTGCCATGTGTCTCTTTGTTCTTTGTTTTATTTAATTTTGTGCTAGCCTAACTTTGTTTAATTATTTTTCGTAGAGACACTCGTTTATTATTATTATTACAAGCTTGTTTGTTTAACTTTAGTTTGTAAATAGTTTGAGCGCTTGATTTATTGTTGTTGTTTTTTTTTATTTTATTGTTAAACTTTTTTTTTTTTCACTTTATTACTTTTTATTTTCTGTAAATCTTTAACCAAATTTTGGACACTTTTTGTTACACGTTTTACCTTCATTTTGTCATTAAATGATTTACAATTTCAGTAAACCTTTCCATCTGGTTATTTTTATTGTTACTTCCCCACCCCTGGTCGTAACACAAACTAAGTGGGTTCCCCTTTAACACACACACATATGCACTAAAAGGCAAGGAGATGCACTATAAATGCATCCGACACAACTATTTTGTCTAGATTCTGTATCACCAATGAAGAGAGAGGAAAGAGCGAAAAAGCGCTCTTTCCTCGCTTTAAGCCTACATACAGCTGCAGCACTAGCAAGAGCACAGCTTTACACCTGTGAAGTTGGTATTGTCACTACATGTCATGGATTTCAAACGTACACAAACCCTTGGGAGAAAAGTGAAGTAGAAACTAGGGATGGGACGATTCACCCAAGTCACGATTCGATTCGATTTATCTGTCACGATTTTCGATTTTTTTCAATTTTGTTAGTAGATATCTAAAACTATCTTTGTTATTTAGATATCTAAAACAATATTATTTTTTACATTTATTTTTGTACATATATTAGTTTGTGAACTGGCAACTCAAACATTTCTTGCTTCATTTTGAGAATGTGGGCTGCATTTGTGCTTTTATGTAAAAGCAATGACTTTCCTTATTTTTCCTAAAAGTCTGATGGACACTGCATGTTTGGCCGACACATTAATAGTGATTTGGCCCTAATCCTTATATTAACAGCGTTAACAATGTTACTTTCTTACATTGTTACATTGTGACAGAGACAGTGTTATTTCTCCTAATTAACTTCCATTCATGTTTGACTTCTGTCAGTGCTTCTGAGAGGTTTTGACTTGTATGGGACTCATACATGCCTGTCTGCAACACTTCAGCCTACTCTTGTCGATGTAGTGGACCGTCATCGTAATAAAACTCTTCGTAGCTCTGGAGGTCCACCCATCAGCTGTCAGCGCAACATATTCACGTGAGGCTGGTCTTGCTCAAGTTCACGCTTTGTTTCTTCAAACATCGTGGTATTACTGAAGTGTTTTTGGCTCGACAGTGTTAAACATGTGCTTAAAGCCTGCGCGTTCAACAGCGTGAACAAGACAAAACGGCTGCATGTCATTAGCGATAAACTTCCCAGAAGATCGTTTTCTTAACGCTAGCATCATCCTTGGCACTAAATCCAAAGTGTTCCCGAATACCGGAGCCATATTTAGTTAAGGTTGAATCTTATGTGCACCCTTGAGTGGCACCAGCGTCTCCTCCGCTTCTTTTCCCCACACACAACACTGCTCTCCTGCGCACGCTCTCACTCATTCCCCTGCCGCTACACGTGCATTTTAGCGCATGCATGCGCAAAATCGTTTGAACTATGCAACGATCGAATCGAAGGGCCAGGATTGAACAATTCGACTCTTTTGCAGAATCGTTCCATCCCTAGTAGAAACACATGGAGGTGTCGGAGGAGCGTAACATGAAGCTGTAGACAGAGACGCACTGCACTCACACGACCGCACTAACACACGGTGCTTCATACTTCCAAAACGAAACGCACAAGGGTAATTATCTCTGGCACATCTCTGCGATTACAAACACATTTCGTCATATCATGATATAATCCCCCAGCCCTACTCTGGTTTGTCGTAATTTGATTCTTGATATATATAGATTGCAGTATGTTTTCGATTCTGTTAATGCCTCACAAGAACAAACTATAAACCACTATAAAATGATTTGATACTTTCAGAACTGTCCCATCTCTAGCTAGAACAAATGATTGAGTAAAATGAGTCATATTCTGAATTTGGGACTACAAAGTATGACCCAGTGCTGGATCTCAAACTCCAATTGTGATGCTGCTTCTGAAATAAAGAAACACCCAGCAGTGACGGAGGCGGAGACTGAGATCTTGAGTTCCTTCCTGAGCTGTAAGACCCTCTCTCTTCAATTAGCTCTGACGGTTTCAGATCTAAATAACGAGTGTATGTGGTTATCAGAGAGAGGGGAGAGTGGAAAAAGAGAGATGAGAGTGAGAGAAAGGGAGCGAGAGAAGGAGAGAGATAGAAAAAGAAAGAGATATGAGGGAGAGGGAGACAGAGGGAGGAAAGAGGAGGAGAGGGAGAAAGAATGAGAGAGAGAGGGGGCAAAGAGGAAGAAAATGAGAAAGAGAGAGAAAGAAGAGAGGGGAAGAAAAAGAGGGAAGGGGAGAGAGAGAGAAGGACAGAGAAGGAGAGAACAAGAAATGGGGAAAAGAAGGAGGAAAAAAGAGAAGAGAGAGAAAGAAAGAGGTGGAGGGAAATGGAGAAAGAGTTAGAGAAAGGGGAGAGAGAGAGAAGGTAGAGGGAGAAAGAGACAGGAGAAGAGGGTAGAGAGAGGGAGAGAATGAGAGAGAGAGAAGAGAGGGAGAAAGGAAAGAAAGAGTGAGAAAGATAGAGGAGGGAGAGAAGAGAGAGGTAAAGAGAGAAAGATAAGAGAGATACATAAGAGAAGAAGAAGAGAGAGAGAGGGGAAAGAGGAAAGAAAGAGAGTCAGAAAGATAACGGAGAGAGAGAAAGATTAGAGAGATACATAAGAGAAGAGGAGAGAGGAAAAAGAGAGATGAGAGTGAGAGAAAGGGAGCAAGAGAAGAGAGAGATAGAAAAAGAAGAGACATGAGGAAGAGGGAGACAGAGGGAGGAAAGAGAAGAGAGGGAGAAAGAATGAGAGAGAGGAGAAAAAAGAACAGAGAGAGTGAAGAGAGAGGGGGAGTAGAGAGGGAGAGAATGAGAGAGAGAGCGGGTAAAGAGGAAGAGAATGAGAAAGAGAGAGAAAGAAGAGAGGGGGAAAAAGAGGGAAGGGGGAGAGAGAGAAGGACAGAGAAGGAGAGAACAAGGAAAGAAAGAAATGAGGTGGAGGAAATGGAGAAAGAGTTAGAGAAAGGTTAGAGTGAGAGAAGGTAGAGGGAGAAAGAGACAGGAAAAGAGGGTAGAGAGAGGGAGAGAATGAGAGAGAGAGAAGAGAGGAGAGAGGAAAGAGGAGAGAAAGAGAGAGAGAAAGATAGAGGAGGGAGAGAGAAGTAAAGAGAGAAAGAGATACATAAGAGAAGAAGAAGAGAGAGAGAGGGGAGAGAGGAAGAGAATGAGAAGAGAGAGAAAGAAAGAGGGGGAAGAAAAAGAGGGAAGGGGGAGAGGGAGAGAAGGACAGAGAAGGAGGAGAGGGAGAGAGGAAAGAAAGAGTGAGAAATATAGACGGAGAGAAGAGAGAGGTAAAGAGAGAAAGATTAGAGAAATACATAAGAGAAGAACAGAGAGAGGAGAGAAAAAAGAGATGAAAGGGAGCAAGAGAAAGAGAGATAGAAAAAGAAAGAGAAATGAGGGAGAGGAGACAGAGGAGGAAAAGGAGGAGAGGGAGAAAGAATGAGAGAGAGGAGAAAAAGAACAGAGAGCGTGAAGAGAGGGGGAGTAGAGAGGGAGAGAAAGAGAAAGAGAGAAAAAGAGGGGAAGAAAAAGGGAAGGGGGAGAGAGAGAGAGAGAACAAGGAAAGAAAGAATGAGGTGGAGGGAAATGGAGAAAGAGTTAGAGAAAGAGGAGAGTGAGAATATGAGGGAGAAAGAGACAGGAGAAGAGAGTGGAGAGAGGGAGAGAATGAGAAAGAGAGAGAGAGAGATGCGAGGGGGGAAGAAAGAGATAGAGAGTGAGGGAGGGGAAAGAGTGAGAGAGGGAGAGACGGACAGACATAAGACGAGAGCAAAAAATACAGCAGGAAAAGGAGAGAAAAAATGTAAGTAAGAAGAAAGAGAGAGAGGGGGAAAGAAAGAATGAGGACGAGGCAAATGAAGAAAGGGAAAGGGGAGAGCGAGAATAGACAGAGAGAGAAAGAGAGACAGGAAAAGAAGGTAAAGAGAGGGACAGAATGACAGAGAGAGAGAAAGAAGAGAGGGGAAAGAAAGAGAGAGAGAGACAGTGAGGGAGGGGAAAGAGAGTGAGATTAGGACAGAGAGAAGTAGCGAACTAGGAAGAGAGCTAGAAAAGAAGAGGAAAAATATAAAGGAAGCAGAAAGAGAGAGAGAGAGGAAAGTGAGAGAAGGAGGGAAATGGAGAAAGAGGAGAGCGAGAGTAGGTAGAGGGAGAAAGAGACAGCGGAAAAGGAGGAAAGAGAGAAAAAATAAAAAGAAGGGGGTATAGAAGTGGAGAGAGGCGAGAGAGAGAAGGAAGAGAGAGAAGGACAGAACAAGGGAGGAGGGAGAGAGATAGAAAGAATGAGGAAGGAAGGCGAGAAGGGGGTAGGAAGTGGGAGAAAGATAGACAGGTAAAGAGGGGGAGAGAGAGGGAAAGAGGGAGAAAGAGAAACAAAGAGGAGAGAGACAGTCAAGAGAAGAAAAGAGGGTGGCAGAGAGAGAGGGGAACAGAAAGAGAGGAAGGAGAAAGAAATAAGGGAGAGAGAGAAGGAGAGAACAAGGGAGAGAGAGAGAGAGAAAGGGGAGAAACATAGAGGTGGGGAGAGAAGAGATAAAAGGTAGAGAGGGGTAAAAATAGAGAGAGACAGAAATAGGGAGGGGAAGAGAGAGAAAGAAGTTGGATAGAGAAAGAAAGAGAATAGAAAGAGAAGGAAACAGAGAAATTGGGAAAGAGAGAATTAAAGGTAAATAAGGCGATGAGAAGGACAGAGACACAGAGAAACAGAATGAGGAAAAAGGGAAAGAGAAAAGGAGGAAGGGAAGGAAAGAATAGAGAGAAAGAATGAAGAAGGAGGGACAGAAAGAGAGAAAGGGAAAGAATGAAGGAGTAGGGAAAGAGAGAAAGAAAGAGAGAAAGGGAAAAAGAAAGAAGAGGGAGAGAGAAGAGAGAAAAGGAAGAGAGAGAGAGTAGAGGGAGAAACAGAGACACGGGAAGAGAGGAGAGCGAGGAAGAGAAAGAAGAGGGAGAGAGATAGAAGGAGGAAGAGGGGGGAAGCACAAGAAAGGAGGGAGACAGAGGGAAAAGGGGAGAAGGAGGAAAAAGAGGAGAGAGAGAGAAAAGGAGAGAGGTGGAGAGGGAGAAAGAGAGAAAGACAAGTAGACAGAGAGGAAAGCGAAGAAGAAAAAGAAGAGACAGAAGAGAAAGAAACAGGGGGACATGAGAGTAGAGCGAGGAGGGGCAAAGAGAGAGAGAAGAGAGAAAGAGGAGGGAGTGGGGGGGGTGTAATGTACTGTGGTATTCTCTCGTCACCTGAAGCCCACAAACACGCCGGCTGGAGGAGAGAGAGAAGGAAAGAGCCCAGACAATAGACATCACAGTTCAGATTTAAGGGAAAGGCCCGGAGCAGTAAGTGGAGAGGTGTGAGGCGCTGTCGACAATAAGAGTCAGCTTCGGACAGTTAACACGGACAAAAGAACGAGTGTCTGAAGTCTGCCTCCAGCTCTCATTAAGACGCTTCGACTGTGGAGTGTGGAGGGGAGCGCAGTGGTTAAAAGCTGCTTTTAAAGGGTTCAAATGAAATCAATATGTCGTCTGCAGCTGATTGAAGACGACTGTAAGCTGTGTGAAATCGAGGAAGTGCGTTGTTAGCGTGCTAGTTGTTGTTAGTTTTATTGAATTGATAAAGGTGGGCATGGAAAGTTGTCTTTATTAACACGGCTGCATTTAACATTATTTTATTATTTATTAAATTTTTTTTTAATATTGCTTTTATTAACTCATAGTTTGTTATTTCAGTATTTATTTTTGTTGATTTTGTATGATTTTTTTTTTCTTTTTTTTTTTTTTTTTTTGTCTGGTGTATGTTAATTGCTTTGTTATAATTCAGTGTGTTTACATCACGGGTGTCAAACTCAAATGGTGGTAGGGCCAAATCGATCAGAGTCAGAGTTGGTCGAGGGACGCATTTTAAAATATAGGTCCATCTGAGTTAAATTCAATTATGGCAATAGGGTTGTATAAAGCTAATATAACATTTACTGTATAACCAGAATTCTATTGTGTCACATTACTTTATGTCACATTACATTATATTGCACATAATTTCAATTATGTGCAATATAACATAATTTTGCAAGAAAACTTTGAACAGATTGAATGCTTTTTGCTGCATTCCAGTGCATATTACATTTAATAGTCACATCTCAGCGATATAAGGGGCCACTATCAATATTAATCTGAATCATGCTCAGGGGCCACATGATATCTTCTTGAGGGCCGAATTTGGCCCCCGGGCCTGAGTTTGACACCCCTGGTTTACATGATCAGAGAAATCAGACTAGGCTAAAAAAACGCACTCTACTTGGTTTTCCCCTGGAACCGGTCTTGTTTACATGCACAAGAGTAAACCCATTACCCTGTAAAAAACATGTCCTGCTGTGTCAGATTCACTACAGCATGACTGAGGCTGTAATTTGTTGAACTACTTTAACGTTGTTAATATTGTTTATTATTATTAAGTGTTTGTAATACTGTCTGTAAAATGACAGTCTTTTCTGGGACATGTAGGACTGTTTTAAACATGTAGAACAGTGTTTAACATGTGGTTAAATGTGAGATTGTGTGTGCCACTTTGTGCAAGGCACTTTATTGTTCTAAAATTCCAAATTTACAGTTGGAATGTGGAGTGGACAGGGGTTGTGAGCTCAGTTACATTTGTCCAACTGCAGACTGATTGTCTGTTTACATGGCATTTGAAATCAGACTACAGTTGGTTGGGACCATGTGCCAATTGGTTTTCAGAAAACAGGTTTACAGCTCCTCAATAGGTCTGCCCGGGTTTAAACGAGCTTTGGAAAAGTGGTTTAAATCAGACTAGGCTAGTTTTCTGGTTTTCCTGGCCTCCATGTAAACGCATCTGCAATTTTTTTATTTTTTTTTGTAAGGGGAGGGTGTTTGTTAGACAGAATGGTTGATATATTTATGTATTTATTGTACGACACGGTGGTGCAGTGGTTAGTGCTCTGGCCTCATAGCAAGAAGGTCCTGGGTCCGACTCCTGGGTCGCCCGGGGCCTTTCTATGTGGAGTTTGCATGTTCTCCCCGTGTCGGCGTAGGTTTCCTCCGGGTGCTCCGATTTCCTCCTACAACTAAAAACATGTCCAATGTGCCTCCCCTCCCCAGGACTACAGATGGAAATTAGCTGTAAGCTAGAATCTGGTGCAAGCATGTCCTCCTTTGTGCTAAATGCAAAAATTGTACATTGTCTTTAATAAACATAAACATTCCTTCTTTTAACCAGAAAAAAAAACCTTTTGAGATTAAAATCTCTTTTTCAGCTTAGATCAGGGTGAAGAGAGAGAGGTGGATAATTGTGTTCAAATCTGAAGGTAAAATAAGCCGCAGAATCAGTATTTATTCATTTATAACCATTCACGGATTGAAAACACAGACATTCACACGGCTTTAGAATTACATGAGGACGTCTGAGTTCAGCGAAGTACAGGAGGTAAAATGTAGGGGAATCTTTACAGACGTTTTTTACTGACACGAACAATTCGCTCGGGACTAGAAACTCAGACGATGACTGTAAATATTACAATTTACAAGAAGTCCCTCGATAAATATTATGCTGTGCGAATAGGACATTAGTTTCATACTAAATCCGCAGTAAAAAGTCCTGAAAGACAAGATAACAACTGCCAGTGAAATTATTTGAAAAGCGTAAGGATTTTTAACTAAAACTGTTTTCTTAAGGAGCAGTTAAAGCAAGTTTGGTCTCTGGAAACAACCAGAAAGATGTTTTTGATTCCCATATCTTTGCCCGAAAGCTACGACGTTTATCCCACCACGCAAGAGGACTTCAAGCTCCGTCCTGACTAAGATGTACGACTGCACAAGTGTGAGGCGTCGAGAGAAGCGTCAGGCCCTCCGGAGGATTTATACGCCGGAGGGTCAAGGGTCACATCGCTATTAATCATGGGCTAAAGTTGGGGGGATTAAATGGCCATGCGCAACTGTGAGATGAGAGGACGGAGTTAGCTGGAGGTGTGTGTTGTGTCTGTCTTCTATTACAGCAGAGACAGAAGGGGCAGGGCTGTTGGGACGGGGGAGAGACACACGGGCCTCTTCTATTAACTCGCTCAATTATGTCATCACATCAAACAGTACATAAACCGGTGATGGATTACGGGCGAGAGAATAGTTGGGTTTCTATGCGTCCAACAATGTTTTACTTACGGCTAATTCACTCCATTTTTCTTCGCCGGTCTGATAAAAAGCGCCTTGACGTGTTGAAGATGAAAAGAAAGTTGAAAAGAACGTAAAGGCAGATGAAGCTTTTTGACTTTGTATCAAATATTACCTTCGAAATTGATTTTGTACCTTTGATTTGCAAGTTTGCTGTACAGAAACGGCCATGAAGACACATGTTTACACTGTACTTCCTGAATGACAATGACAGTAATTGGTCGATGCAAAAAAGAGTGAAAGAACCCCAATGGTGCGATGTCAGACAGTTTACACAAAATGAAATGAAACCAATTGATCAGGTTAGACATACTGTACGTGACTTGGGCTGAGGAATGGATGAGTTTGCCTTTTGTCTTGTATCGTATCTCTCTACTTTCTCCTCTTCAGTAGACATGATGACGGCAATAAAAGACGATTAATTTGTTTTTTCCGGTGTCAAAGGTTGGAGCATTACTGTGAACTGTGTTGGTGAATTATAGAAAACACTGTTCGATTTGGCTGTAAAAAAAATGCAATGCAAATAATACAGTAAGTTATTGGTATCTGGATGTCTGTAACTTGCAATAACAGTAAATACAGTAGTGGCGCTTTTACTACTGTAATCTACAGGTATATTCACGGTATCTTTTTTTTTTTCGTCCATAGTACTCCCCAAGCTTTGGTTCACACTGGCTCTGGGTTTTATGTAAATAAATGGTGTATTGAGAATTATGTCCATGTACAGTAAGTATACATTTGCCCACAGAAAACATTTTTATATTTAGATAAACATATTTTGTGAAAGAATTTCAAGTGCAACCTGGTAAGTATTTGGGTCTTCATACCCCTGTTTGGGAAGCACTGGTTTACTGTACCACCACACTGTATTCACACTTACAGTAGTTAAACTGTAATTTGATTTCACAGTAACTAGTCTGCTTGGTCACTATTGTATTTCAATTGACAGTAGTTGAATTGTAATCTGATTTTACAGTAACTACCGTAATTTCTGGATTATAAACCGCTACTTTTTTCTCAAACTTTGAACTATGCGGCTTATAAGGCAATGCAGCAAAATTAAAGATTCTCATACACTTACTATTAACAAGTGCGGCCTATACATGTACTTTATCATTTTTCTTACTTAAATCTAGTGGGTGCTGTTTATATTCAGGTGCGCTCAATAGGGCAGAAATTACAGTAGTCTACACTGACACTATTGTATTCACTTTGGTCAGTAGTCGTACAGTAATCTACATTTACAGTAACTAGTTTGCATATTGTAATCCCAATTTACAGTAGTTGGATTGTAATCTGATTTTACAGTAATTAGTTTCCAGTGACACTATTCTAAACACATTTTACAGTAGTCGTACAGTCGTAATCTGAATTTATAGTAACTAGTTTAACTAGTGACACTATTGTAATCCCAATTTACAGTACTTGAATTGTAATCTGATTTTACAATAACAGTTTTGAAGTGTCACTATTGTAATCACAATTTACTGTAGTTGGATTGTAATCTGATTTTACAGTAACTAGTCTGCAGTGACACTAATCTACAATTTACAGTAGTCGAATTGTAATCTGATTTTACAATAACAGGTTTGCAGTGTCACTATTCTAATCACTTTTAACAGTTGTCGTACAGTACTCTCAATTTACAATAACTAAATTGTAGTGACACTATTGTAATCCCAATTTACAGTCTTTGGATTGTAATCTGATGTTACAGTAACTAGTCTGCCGTGTCACTATTGTAATCACATTTTCCAGTAGTTGTGTAATCTGATTTTACAGTAAATAGTCTGCAGTGACCCAATTATAATATTTACAGTATTTGAATTGTAATCTGTTTTTACAATATATAGTCTGCAGTGACACTAATCTACAATTTACAGTAGTTGGATTGTTATCTTTACAAATAGGTGACACTGCAAACTATTTTAATCACATTTTACAGTTGTTGTACAGTAATCTGAAATTACAGTAACTACATTTCAATAACACTATTGTAATCCCAATTTACAACATTTGGATTGTACATTTATTTTACAGTAACAAGTTTGCAGTGACACTAATGTACAATTTACAGTAGTTGCATTGTAATCTGGTTTTACAATAACAGGTTTGCAGTGTCACTGTTCTAATCACTTTTTACAGTTGCCGTACAGCACTCTGAATTTACAGTAACCATTTTGCGCTGACACTATTGTAATCACATTTTACAGTAGTTGTGCAGTAATCTGATTTTACAGTAAATATTCTAGTGTGTCACTATTGTAATCACATTTTACAGTATTTTGGATTGTAATCTGTTTTTACAGCATCTAGCCTGCAGTGACGCTAATCTACAATTTACAGTTGTTAGATTGTAGACACTATTGTAATCACATTTTACGGTAGTTGTGCAGTAATAAGATGGAAACAAAGCTTACTTACTTATAAAAGCTTACTAACTAACTTGCTTACTTACTAATCACATTTACAGTAACTAGTCTCCAGTGGCACAATTGTTTTCCCATTTTACAGCAACTTATTGTGTTTTTTACTATATATTTTTTACAGTAGTTCCCTGAATGTTGCACATTACAGTAACTTACTGTAAAATCTGTTTACATTATGGTATACTGTGGATTTAGTATCTTTTACAGTGCGGGATGTCCCAAGTTCATCCTAAGTCGTCATTTTAACTTTATCGCAGCATTACCACTATACAACCACAATAAATTAAACACGCTTAATGTCTTTTACTGTAAAACTGAAACCTTGTTCTCCCGCCAAGCAAAACCTGTCCTGTCCCTGCGAGGCCTATGGAAACACAGCACACCTTGAATCCGTGCCCATCCTCTCCTCTGTTCTCCTCCATAACTGCCTTTGATCTGCCATGTGCCATACATTCCATTAATTATGCATCACGCCTGGGTGCAAACCACTGCACACCTCCCCGAGCTTCGACATGAGTAGGCTCATTACCGCGGCCTCCAGGATGACTGCGGGAGAGGAGCTAAGAGTATTATATTAAGTCCATTCATGCAGGATTACTTTTAGAGAAGACTGTAAAGTCTTCTGAATTTTTTTTTGTATGCAATTGAATTAGATGAGCAATGTCTAGGATTGTATATTTTTGGCATACCTCAATAATATTCAGACACTATTTTAACCAACAGAAATGTGTTAAAACATGTCTTCAAACTTTTCACATGTTTATAGGTTGCATGCGTTCACATTGCAAATTTTGATGATATCATAAGTTCAAATAATGAACCAGTTTTCCATATTTAATGTCATTGTAATTTCACACATTTTTAAACTGGTGACGTTCAGAAGTGACTAGACCCATTAATGCTTTAAATCAGTGGTTCCCAACCTTTTTTCCTTGAAGCCCCCTCTGACGGAACAGGAGACTTGTCGAGCCCCCCTGTTTAAACCGGGGCCTCTAATTTGTTATTGTAACATTAAAATTAGAATTAAAAACATTGATTTTAGCTAAATAAACAAGTATTGTGGTGTTTTGGTGCTCAGATTTGTGTTTTTTACTAATGAAGTTTCACTTATAACTACTTTTAGAACTTGACCCTCTGTCCAGACAAAGCTCTGGGGACCCCCTGGAATCTCAGGCCCCCCATGTTGGAACCACTGCTTAAAATCACTACATATTTTGATAACCCTGTCTGTGGAATATTATTGATCTATGTTTTTTTTTATTTGATTATTGTTTGAATCTTGTATTCCCTTGTAACCCTTTGGTTAACTTGTTGTTTTAAGTTATCAAGCATTATAATAGAAGTTACTGTTACAGTTATTATAAAATGTTGCGATGTCACGACTGCAACCTTTTGCCAAACAAATGTGAAATGTTTGCAAAATTAATCACTAAAGTGAGTTGTTTAGATTTCAGGCAAAACAAACACACATAATTTTAAACACGAAATGAATTTTGACATATCGTATATATCGATAATGCTGCGTATTTAATTTGGCATTCGCCAGTTTGCTTCTCCGTCTCTCGAAGGCGGCACCGAGGAGGGGCTTGTAAGCAAAAAACGGACTGCTGGTTCAGTTATCTGGAGGTACTTTGGATTAAAACCATCTGATGCACAACCAAAATACTGTTTTCTGCCGTGAATGTCGTAAAGAAATACCAGCGAAAGGTACGAGCTAACTGTTTATGACGTGTAACGTAGCTCGCGCTTGTGCACGCATTACGACTTTTTGCAATTGAGAATCAAATCTAACGACTGAATAGAGCAGAATGTAAGCTTTCAAAAGAGGTATATCATGTCCATATTGTCCAACGCGTGGCCGTGGTGACAGAAGGAAAACTCGCTGTTTATGATATGTAGCGGCTAAAGTAGCTCAGTGTAGCTGGCGCTTCTATGCTTGTGCTCGCATTGTGACGTATTGCAATTGATAAACAAATGTAGCGAGTGAACAGTGCAAAATGTAAGCTTTGAAAAGAGGTATAGCATGTCCATATTGGCCAAAGTGTGGCCGTGGTGACAGAAGGAAAATTCACTGTTGTGAAACTATTTATGCCTTTTACACGTTTTCTGGTGAATTAAGTTTATTTTTACAGTGGATTTACACTAAGTGCAACTTGGATGCGAGTCGTGACGAACTTAGAAAGTGTTTAAAACCAATGCGTTGATTTACACCGTGCTCCGACATGTCCGACTGCGAGTGCGAGAGTCGCGCGACTCTGCGGAAAGAATCCGCATGAAGTCTATTTTTGTCGGAGACCGCAGCGGTCTGGTGCGGCTTTCATTCATTATACGAGCGTTCTCGCGGGAATCTACGTGACTCCACGTGGCTTTGGACGAAACCGGACCGCAGTTGACAGCATCTGGTGTAACAGGCACTTAGCAAGAAACCCGCACGTGTCCCGACCCGCACTCGCCTTGCAGTCTGTGTAAATCCAGCGTTAGTCCAACTTATTCAAGTCAAGTCACAACCATGTTTAAATGGAGATCGCTGATGTGGCGTCATCATGCTAACATCTAGCTCGCAGCTGCTGTTAGCTTAGCATTGTTGGATATTTTATATTGTTGGACTGTTGGATCAGTCTATATATCTCCATGTTTTCGTGTCTATAGTTGACACAATATATTTCCTCAAGTCCACATTTGCTGTAGTTTTTGAGCAGTGAGTGATAAAGCTGTTGTTCTGATTCACTCTCCATGTTAACTTTCCCCCTTGGAGGTCCGTTAGGGCTGACTGTATAAGAGTCAAGTGAATACCTTTTGTTTTAGATTCGTCAAACTTTGTAGCTAATTGTATTAACCTTGTTTAGACAGTTCACTTCACAGTTCATCAAAAAATATTCTTGTTTTTGATCGTATTCCCAATGATTGTCACAAAAAGACATCAACCTAAGTTCAAGTTCATTATTGAGTAAACAGTTCAACTGAGGCTGACACAGCAGGTAACATTAAACTATCACTTCATGACATCACAAGGTGGAAGAAAGCATTTTAAGTTTTGGAGTTTTATTATTATTTTGTGAATGAAACTAAACACAACATTGAGGATGTTTTTGATGAAGTTACACTATTCTAAAATGCTCAAGAACTCAAAGAAGTACATTTATAATATGGCACTTAATGATACTTTTCACTGTACCTCTTATAGACTCACTTTTTTGACCGCGAAAGAGAAGACGCTCACTGACATATTTCGTAAAAGTAGCTCCCCAGGGAAACGTTTAAAGAGCCCCGGCCTGGAGACTAGTGTTTTCTTGAATTGTGGCCAAAACGCATGCATAAAGTGTGAAGCATCGAACATTATGACTGCAACTAAATCTTGCCGCCCGACATCCAGAAACTACAATTCTTTGATCGCAGGCAGACAAAATCACGCAGCGGACACCGGGCTCAACATGTGCAGTGTGAGATGATGATATATGGGATGTGTGGGTGGTTTGCAGCGCACACAAGTGAACAATGAAAAGAAAGCCGACGACAGTGAGATCAGATATCAGCTACAGGCAACAGCTTTTAAGTGCTCTGAGACAAATCACACCCAAAAGTGCCTATTCATAAAAGCGTTGTGTTGTGGTAGTCCGAATGTAAGAGGTTCTGAGAGCTGACGTCTACGGAGAGATAAATGAATGAATGAGTAAAAGAAATGCACAGAGAGAGAATAATGAATCTAATCAAAGTATGGCTATGTGCCAATGGTGTCTGATTGCGTTCACATTGTAAACGTGATGATGTCATAAGTGCAGATGGTGAGTAAGAGCCACTATAATGTACTTTGCCATAACCCAGAAATGTGGACTTGCAAGTTAGGACTTGCTCTCAAGTTAGACTTGAGTCACTATCTTAATTAACTTGATAAAACTGACAAAGACTTTATTTATTTATTTTTTTTATTTGACAAGGACAGAACAAATAAACATTGCTACTAGCAAGTAGCCGATGTCCATGTACATAAGGCTTCTAGCCATTGGCTAATTTACAGCCCCCATCCCTGGATAGGCTTTTGTGTTTAGTATTTACAGAAAGTTAGTAAAAGACATGAGTAAGAACAGGACATTTAGATATATGTAAATAAAAGAAGACGTCTTTATCAACTATACATCCCAGTTTAGTGTTCACACTGTTGCCCCTCCTTAAGCCAACATTTGAGCTTTGTGGAGAAAAGTCTAAGTTCTGATTGTGACTTAAACTCCAAAGACAGAGTTCCATAAATGTGAAGCTTTCACTGAGAACGCTGACTGACCCAGAGCTGTGCGGCACCTTTTCACTCTACAGTTTCCACTGGTCCCAGCTCTAGTTCTGACACCGACATTATGATATTTTCTATTAGGCTACACATTTGAACTTGTACCTAAAGATAGGGGTGTGCGTAAGGGTAGGGTTGACTGTAACCAGGGGCGTAACTCATTTTGACCACACTTTGACATACTACAAATTGGGGTTGTCAAAAATATCGATTCCCCGATACTAATCGATACTAAAAGTGGTATCGATACTCGTTTGAGCAAGTATTGATATTTTAAGCCCCCCCTCCCCTCGCATGCTAAGCCCCGCCCCCTTCTTGTCTCATTGGAGATGGAAATGATGAAACTATCTAAACTACATAAACAGCAAATGTGTCTGATAATAGAACAAAGCCCAGTCTTAATGTAAAGGTTCATGAATCAAGTTAATAATAAACAAATGATGCATTAAAATACTATTATTTTAATAATATCAAAAAGAAATACATGAATAAAAAATAATAATTTAAAAGTAAAAATTCTATCATAAGAAAAAAAAAAAAAAAGTTTTCACCGTGGTATCGAAATCGGTATCGAGTATCGAGTTTTTTTTCAAGTATCAAATCGGATTTGAAATTTTAGTATCTTGACAACACTACAACAAACAATACTTTCTGTATTTGATTTTTCTCTTGAAGTGACAATTAATGAATATACATCCACATTAGTCTGAAAAATGACATTTTCAGGTTAAGACACCCAAATTACTTCTGACCCTAACATAAGATTAGACCTTGTTTGAATAATCGTTATTTCATTTATGATTTATATAATCATGATTATTTTTTCATGATTATCGAGCAGCCCTTTTTAAAGGTCTGTGACTGGGGACTCGAGTTGGACTTGAAAAACATTGACTTGAGACAACTGGATATTTCTCCTCAACAAAATAAACTGTAATTGCACATGGACAAACTGGAAGATGCATCTACTCACTTCAGGTTTTATTCAATAGTTTGACATAAAGACTTGGAAATATGTAAACTAAAAGTAGAGAACTTGGACTTGCCTCTCATGGACTTGAACTTGTTTTTTGAGTTCTTGGGCTAGGCTCTCTTTGACTTTGGACTTGGTTTGGACTTTTTTTCTCTTTTCTTGGGACTTGACTTGGGATTGTCTCTTTGATTTGAGACTTGACGTAGACTTATTTCTGTTGGACTTGGGACTTGACTTGGATTTATCTCTTTTTTTTTATTGGGACTTAACTTGGGATTGTCACTAGTTTGGAATCTGATTTGGTCATGCTTCTCTTTACTTGGGACTTGACTTGGTCTTGCCACACTTTGACTTGGGACTTGACTTGGTCTTGCCACACTTTGACTTGGGACTTGACTTGGACTTCCGTCTCTTTGACTTGGACTTCCGTCTCTTTGGCCCTTTCCGAAACCAGTTCCTCCTCCCTTCTCCTCCTCACTTCTGCTAACTCCTCACTGAGGACTCCTTCACAGCTGTAGGAGGTTGCTTCATTAGAGCGCTAAGAGCTGTGGCTTTCGAACTGCACTTTCCTCGCTCAGACTGAAGAGACACGCCCCCTACTGACGCACTTTTATTAAAGTTTGATTCAAATAAAGAGCATTGACTCTTATTAAGAGGCATTTTGATGATAATATTGACACTAGCACTGTATCCTACTCCAGACTAATATTCATCCCAGTTCTCAAAACGCACTGACTTGGTCAAAATACACTTTTTTATTTAACTAGACAATCCATAAGGATTTACACTGTCAATAACCACAACAAACATGAAAAAACGGCTTTGAAATGAGGCAACTGTCATTAAAATAAAAAGATGCAATATTTCTCAGTGTTTCTTGTGTTTACATGAGTGCATAATATGTTTTTAAACGTCTAATTTCCTAAATAAGATGACACATAATGCACGCATGCTGTTTTATTTGTTTAATCTGCATTACTGATGTTGTGTTTTTGCTGTTGCTAAAAGTAGATCCTATAAATAAAAATACATTTATAATGTCGAATTGTGTCTAGGCATGATTTTCTCATTATTTATCAAAGCCTTTCAGTCTCTCACAAATGCACAAATAAAGTTGTTTGTTCTTGTGAATAAACGCGGAACTAAACATGTGTGTGTTGTCCACGTCGGGCTGCTCTCAGGTGTTACACACACGTGTTTAGTGTGCACTGACAGCCGACTCGCTCTGAAGGAGCTTATAAGACACTTTTCCTCCCTCCTCGCTCCGTTTCAAACAGCACTTACCTGTCGGCTCCTTCGCGGGAACGCGCAAAATGAGGAATAGTGCGTAGGAAAAGGAAGGAGGAGGCGGTTTCGGAAAGGGCCTTAGACTTGGGACTTGACTTGGACTTCCCTCTCTTTGACTTGGGACTTGACTTGGTCTTACCACACTTTGACTTGGGACTTGACTTGGACTTCCGTCTCTTTGACTTGGGACTTGACTTGGATTTCCGTCTCTTTGACTTGGGACTTGACTTGGACTTGTCTCTCTTTGACTTGGGACTTGACTTGTCTCTCTTTGACTTGGGACTTGACTTGTCTCTCTTTGAATTGGGACTTGACTTGGACTTGTCTCTCTTTGACTTGGGACTTGACTTCCCTCTCTTTGACTTGGGACTTGGACTTGTTCTTGCCACACTTTGACCTGGGACTTGACTTGGACATGAAGCCAAAGACTTGAAACTTACAAAAGAATGATTTGGCCCCAACTCTGCCATGTTCTATTTAAAAAAGCATAAAAAGCTATCTGCACCTAATTACAAAATCTAAATCAAATCAATTAAATGTCTTATCAGCTGGAAGGAGTTTTAAAAGTCACTAAAGCCTTCTTATCTTTAACAGTAGTCGATCTCTAGGTGTTTCCAGATGCTTTTTTAGGCCTCCACGTTCAGAACAACTACAGTCAGAATCAAACGTTATCAGACTATTTGAAAAGTATGTAATGTTTGCTTTACTTAACTGACAGATTATTCTGAGCAGAGATAGGTTTATTTGAATTGAAAACATGTGTCCAGCCCTCGTTTATGAACAGGGCCTCGTATCACTATTACAGAGGTGACAAGTAACTAAGTATTTTTACTCTAGCTCTGTAATTAAGTATTTTTTTAAAATATCTGTACTAGAGTATAAAAAAAATCTGGTAACATTTTACTTTCACTTACAACATTTTTCACAAAATCTCTTTCTACTCTCTACAATTTGCGAACAAGTTAGTTACTTTTTTAGGGGTACTGTAACTTTATGACCAAACATAAAATGAAATAAAAGCACTTTTTTGTTGTTTGTTGCACTAAATAAATAATACAAATCTGCATTTTTAATTTGAGTAGATGCATGGCCACAAAACAGACCATTAATTGGCTTACAGTAGAGCCTACTCCTGTACTTTTTGATAGAAAAGTGATTTCTTTAGCTGTATTTTGTCACATTATGGCATAAATGTGATTATTCCCATATTGAATGTCCCAAAGTATACTATTAAGTGTTGGGAATAACTCATTACAAAAGTAATATATTCCCCTTTTCAGTAACTAAGTAGTGTAACTCATTACTTGTAAAGATGTTGATAATATAGGCCCTACTAGTTACAATCTGAGTAACTCAAGTTACTTGCATAAATTAACTGCATTGATATTCAGGACCAAAACTCCACTAAAACTGGTGAAGAAGAGTTTCTGTGAAATATTATTAAGAAAAGGTGTTGTTACCTCACATTTCTATGAATTATTCAATAATCAAGTGTAATAGTGTTGTATAATGTCTTAGCAAATTAATTCACATTAGTGTAAGTCAGTTACATTTTTGATACAGTAATATTGTAATACAAGCATATTACATTTGTATCCCTGTAACTAGTAATAGTGTATTAGAATGTTCCTGTAACTTACCCAACACTGAGTATTAAATATGTATTTTTAATGGAATTTTGTAGCTGACTTTCCACTGCCAAAAAGTTACACAGTGCACCTTTAAGTAAATTTGCAATGTTTTACTGTTGTACTTTTACTCAATTAAATGTGATCCTGCAGAACTTTTACTTTTACTAAAGTCATTTTTAGGGAAGTACTTTTACTTAAGTCGTGAACTTTAGTTCTTTTGTCATCTCTGCACTATTCACAATGTTCCAAAGTACTTTTCACCCACAGAAAGTTACACATGTGCCCCTTTAATACATAACATGCCAGTAAGCGTACAGCATCATATTCGTCCTTTAAAGTTAAGCACAAAGTAGCCTACATTATAACCTACCTGATGGAACCGTACCCCTAAACCAGAGAAGATCCCAGTTGCGTTCGTTCTGCTGGCGTAGGTGGCGTCGTCGGTGGGAGTACCCTTCTTCTCCTCCTCGCTCGCTCGCCTCGCTCTCTCGCAGCTCACACATCCAGTAGTTGGAGTTGTTGTGCACCGTAGCAGAGCAGAGCAGACCGGGGAAGCTTTTGGAGCGACTCGGCGCGTGCACGGGACCTACAAACCCTCCAAAAATTCAACAAACCCGTTCACTTTTTCTTCTTTTTAGCACTGCTTCTCCTGCGCTGGAACAGGAAGGGAAAAGAAGAGAGGAGATAAGAGAGACGTAACCGTGCGTCACCACCACCACCACCACTACCAACAAGACCGAGCTCTCCGTCAACACTACAGCCGCGGCACGAGCGCTTCTCTCGGTCCGGTGTGCTGTCTGTGCGTGCCCTGCAAGCTTCGCTGTTCGGAACTCGAAAAACGGAACATTTTAGCTGGTATGAGCTAACCCACCGCGAGGACAAACATGGAAACTAAACCATTCTTACCCTTGGGTGAGTTTTGCTACATTTTTAATTTTTCTACCGCTGTTATTATTATTATTATTTTTTTTTTTACAATTTTGAATTATTACAGTTTGTGTTACGAGTTAGCTTTACGAGTTGTGTTTTAAAACTATAGCTATTTTAATTATTTATTTTAATGACATCTGCTTGATACGAAGTGACATCTCTCTCGGTCCGTATGCACGCGCCGTTTACGTCGGAGTTTGCACGTAATTAGACGCTTATAGGAGGTTTCGATGCGTATCTTTTGGAACTTTTTCGTGAGTGAAAGTTTGGAAGCTACTGCTTACTGCTGTTGTTGTGTGGCTGTTGTTGCAGTTGAAGTTGACCACGACTTAACATTGAGTGCAGCCGTAGGTCGCTTGTCGTAAATCTTGTTCTGACTTAAAAGAGCAGCAACTGGTAGTTTAGCTGCTGCTGCTGCTGTGGAAGTGTGGAGAAAAGATCGAAAATAACGTAGAAGTGAATGGGTTTTGAGTTAACGGGGATGGGAACGGGATGGAACTAAAATTTACGTGGTTACAAATAAAAAAAAAAATCTTAGTTATTTCTTGGGAAGTCAACATTTGTAGAATTAAGAATCGAAATTTGAGTAGATTTGATTTAGCTCGTAAAATTCTCAAATTAAACACAATATTTTTTTCTTAGTTTAGGTCATTTATTTTTTACTTTATGTGCAAAAAGTTGTTATAAAAATGCATATAAGTATATCTAAGTACAAAATGTCTTGGTAGATAGATAATTTTACTAGCCAAGACAAATCTGCTCAATATAACGATTTTTTTTTGTTTTAAGTTGCGTAAAAAAATGACTTTTCGCAGTGTCTTTTTGCACACATTTCTAGAATCATTTTGTACTGCTTTGTGTGAGTCGTAAAACCTCTCCTCTGAGCACATGGCATGTTTCGGAGTCTGTTACAGACTATTCAATTACAAACTTCGTTAATCGATTAACTTGTTGCGGCCCTAATGAGGGAAATAATCACTTTAGCAGGACAATATGTGAACAAAGCGACATTATGTGAAGGAACAGTAGAATTAAACGAATTTGAATTATGATGATGAGTGGATGTATTTTGTTACTTAAGTAAAAGTTAGCAGAGGAGGATGTATTCAGATAAAAATAGACTGTACAATCAATTTACGCAAGGTCCAACATTTTACATTTAGGGCAAAATGTAGCACTAATGTGTGTAGGTTTTTTTAGATGATTTTTCTTAAGCTGTCTTGATTTTGCGTAATGGTGCATTTCGGGACCTGATGAAGGTCCAGTGCAAGTCAGCCGTTTGTTCAAAATAATGTTCAAATGCTGTTATAAGAAATCTTGTTTACACATTTTTAATGCGATTGGAGGAGTCAAGAAATGAAATCAATGCTGTTTCAATAATGCCTCAAAGAAGTAGCATCAAATACACATCCTGTTATTGGAGACACTGGAGAAAGTGTGGACTGTAGACTATTTATTCTCTATTTTTGTATGCTGTAGCTTTTTTTTAAGTTGTTAAATAAAAAAAAATAAAAAAAGAAGTACAAATAATTGCTCTGAAATGTAGTGAATTAAAAGTTAATGTAGCTGTCTACTGTAGCTAATAAGCAGGATATCTGCCATCACTGTTGTTGCTTTAATTTCAAAGTTAGCAATATATCTGATTTTAGATAATATCGGGAATGTTGTGTACAGAGTATGTGGTACCACTTTATATTAACTACACCTTAATTGGCCTTAGTAAACCATAAATAGAGCATAAATAAAGCCTTAATTATCCATGAACTAATGGTGAATTAATGAATAAAAACGTTTATTAATGCTTAGTAACTGCTTAACTAAGGAGCTAAGGTTGGGATTAAGGGTTAGGGAGCAGAGTTCTTGGTAATTAAGTAGTTACTAAGCATTAATAAGCTTTTACATTTATTAATTAATCATTTGTTCATATTGAATTAAGTCTTTACTAATGTGTTATTAATGATTTATTAACCCTAATTATTATGTAGTTATTCTAAAGTGTATGTCATTTATAGTAATAACTGATTCAAAAAGAGCTAATTGCAAAAAAAACAAAAAAAAAACTTTCTAATTTGTTAAAGTGCATGTCTGAAAATATCCTGTCTGATTGACATTTATATCCTCTGAATATTGTTAGCAAAATGTTGCCAATAAATTATCAAGAAAAGTCATGTCAAGTGATTGTGATTACTAACATTAGATGTGTTCACATCTCAGACCAGATGTACTGCTTTTAGGGCTGTAGTTCTTTAGTCGTTTAGTCGATTAATCGGTCGATGGAGTCTTGGTCGACCAAAATTGTATTAGTCGACTAATTCTTTTATTTAGATTATAAGGATTTGTATTCAACAGTAACAGAATCATTGGTCTGAACTGCCTTTTTTATACAAACACACTGTTTCCTCTTCATTTTCTGTACAAACTATAGTTTTTGCATGAACTACATCATATTATTAGTCTTTTTGAGCCATTTTTTTGGTCGAGTTTTCACATTACTAAAATTTCCAACCTAAATTTCATACTAATGAATAAACTCGATTCTCGAAACCACAATGAGAAGAATTTGAATGTCCTTTCAAGAAAGTCAGATTTGTATACAGTGGACTGACATTTTTAACACAAAATCCAAGCATATGGTCAAACAATTTAGTTTCAAACCAGTTTTGACGAAGATTATTTTAAAACTTTTCAGGATATGTGAGTTATTTATTTTTTTATTTTATGCCACGCCCCCTTTTTAGATATGACGTTTTTAGTCGATCAAGAATTTCTTTGGTCGACCACAGCCCTAACTGCTTAAATCCCTCTCATAATTTGGTTGTTTGTTCATCTGGTCTCACTACAAGTCTCTCCCAAGTTACACATGTGAAGTACATTAGCAACAGATGGATGTCAACTATTTAAGGCGAGAATAAAACATGGACTTATAGCTGTGAATGTAAAAATGCTTCTTTAGTTTTAGACTGAGTTAAAACCTGTCTTTAAACTGTTTTGTTTAATTTAACGATGTCGTGATGATGAGCAAAAGCCAGTTTTTCCAGATAATAACGTTATTTCAAACATTTTCAATTTGTTAACGTGAACTTTTTATTTTACAACAAATTTAAGTCGCTCAATATCCATCCTTGTAATTTTTTGTTATAAATGTAGTGTAACAATGTATTTGTGTAATGTGACAGACAGGCTCGAAATAAAAAAGACTGATTGAATGATGAATATTATTAGCCTGTAATGTAAGGACACTTGCCAAACAAAGTTGAAATGTTTGCATCACAAAAAGGCAAACAAATATTACATTTAGATATAGTGATTGGATACCTTGAAAACAACACTCACAATACTAAAATTTGATATATCGCCCAGCTCTGTAGCTTACTCACATAAATATAAAAAGAATGTGTGGCAAAGTTTTTCATCATGTCACGTTTTTATTAAGAAAAATAAATGTTAAGGAAAAAAAAAAAAAAAACAATCACAGAATTGACCCATTTAAATGTCTTGATTTATTTAGTGAACACTCAAGAGCGTGGTGTCAACAACCACATGAAGGAAAGTGCATTTGAGAAATTGACTTTACAATGTTCCATAGAAATGTGTGTGTGTACAGTCTCCTTTCAGAGTCTGTGGAGAGGCGCCTGCTCACTGTAATAAAGCTGGATTTGTAATGGATTTGTCAGCACTGAAAAACACACAGAGTAAAATAATATCTACAGTATATGCATGTTTAATGTCATACTGGGAACATTCTAGGCAAAGTAATAACATCAGTTTGTCTTCTTTATAACATTGTACTTTGCCATAAAACATCTAAAAGGTCTCTTTTCAATCTGATGATTTTGTGGCTGTAACAAGTTAATCAGTTCATCACAACTAAGTGATTATAGAAATATTCACCACCTAATTTAGTAAATTAATAATTGTTAACTTGTCACAAGCATCCGATTAAACAGAAATAAGTGTTTCTCATGTAAACGCCTGTTAAAGGTGGGGTAGTTGATTTTCATACAGCAAACACAATTTAGGTTTTAAATCTGACAAATTTCTCTCATAAATCCTTCGACACATGGTAAATGTGAACTTATATTCATTTTTGGTTAAAATTATGGCTTAAAAACACTTCTTACCAACAGGAAGGTGAAACTGGAGAGGACCACCCAAGAACAGCCAATCAGAGAGCAGCATTCGGCTCCTGATTAGAACTAAAATGTATTATTTGTCCATTCAAACAGTACATAGTGTTGTCATTTTTTCACAAAGTGCTGCATTTATTATAGACTTTTTAGTGGAAAGCACAAAGGCTACTAATTTATGATTAAAAAAGTTAGCTACCCCATCTTTAACTTACACCAAGTGTTATGATACAAAATTCAAAATATAGGAATAGACTTAGACTACTAAGTATGGTGCTTCAATGATATTTAAAAATGCTCTTTTCACCTCAAATTTCACAAAAAAATGAAAATTTTTAGTACAAAATACAAATTCTTTCTTCATAAAACATTTCGTTTTAAACTAGTTTTGATTAGGCTTAGGCTTATTCTAAAACTCATCACAAAATGAATGGATGCTTGTTCAATGGAGTATTTAGTTTTTATGCCAGTTTTAGTGTTGAGAATGTGAATTTCAAACTTTATACAAAACTTAAAATCTGCATCTTCAGGACGTCCTGAAGCGACGTCAGCTCAGCTCAAATTTGCCAAAAATCTTGTTTTCAAGTAGGGATGGAACGATATACAGTTTTATTGCAAATCGCGATAATTAAGGGCCGCAATTAAATCATCGTGGTGTTTGTTCATAATTGTGATAATTGTACATGACGATAATTGCAATTGCAGCAGCAGGCGAGTTCTGGTGTTTGCCCACAAGAAAACATCCAACATGTGGAATAAACTGTGCAGTCTGTGTGAGTTTGCATTAACAGAATCATTATTGCAATGTGGTTTTGTTTCTTTGCTAGTGCTTTAGCATTCTGTCGATAAAAGACTGTAGCAGTGGAGCAGGGCTTACTAACAACATCTTACATTCTACTGAATGGAATACAATGAGTAAACTAAGAGCATCCAAAATGATGTGAACCTGATAACATGCAGTGTTGTGGTTAAACAAAGAAAAGGTCCAGGTGTTAAAGTTTTAATTGAGCCTACTGTATACAGAGTTAATGAATGAATCACAGACAATGTTAATAGATTTTTGCTCAACATTGTAAACATTTGTTCCCTTTGAATCATTATTGATACTAAGACCAACATACAATAAATAGTTGTCCAAATACATACATTATAGTGTGATTTTATGTTAAGTAAATTATTGTGATAATATCATTAATCGCGATTATTTTGATCACAATAATCGTGAGAGCAAATTTTAATATTGTCCCCCAACTAATCGATTACCAAAACAATCGTTAGTTGCAGCCCTAGATGATTTATAGAACTAGACCCATTCACTTTTGTATTACAGCAAAAACTGCTTTTAAACACTATTCATTTGATCTGCCAAACATCTGCATTGAATTATTAATGGCTGTAAGAATGTGGCAGAATTTTAAGTAAATCATGCTTTAAGTTTGATTGACAGCGCTTGTTGCCATGGCAGCAGGCGGCACAACCTGCCACATCGGCAGAAACGTTCGCACATGTAGCCTAAATGTTGGCGTGAAAAACAGCCTTGGAAACAGAGACGCACGTATTTGTTTTGCCTTTATTATATAGAAACTCACAACGTTTTGTTGTAGCAGACTGATAACACTGGAGTAACTTTTCTTACACACTGCAGAGAGAAAATACAAGGTTATAGTTAAGTTGTATTCTGCTCTTTAGCGGCAGACGTGGCGTTCAAGGACTGTCTTACTTTTGTGTGCAGCGCAGTGGTTCTCAAAAAGGAGCGCAAGTACGGTCAGATCGGACTAAGCAAGGCGCCCAGTTGGAACTTAACGTGAAAAAAAAATATGGCTAAAACTATTCATTTGCCAAAAGTGCTGTCTTGATTTTCAAAACGCGCCCCTCCAAAGATCTGACTTGTAAGCACCGTAATAACCCACTTGTTGTAATGCCTCCGTGAGAAACATCATAGTGGACCTAGTATTAGAAATCGACCGACATGGGATTTTCTTGAGCAGATACCGTTTTTTTTAAAATGTCGTTACCCGATGTGATATCAATGGACGATTTTCAAAGCCAAAAAAGGAAAAGTTCAATCTAAACTATAAATTTGTCTTTGTTTAGTGAATACGACGTGTTTATGCACATTACAGAACATTTTAAAGAGTCGTTCAAGAAAGTGCTTCTTTTGAAACTCAGCAAAATGGAGATGTATAAAACAAACTGCATCATTTCTCTCCAAAACTAACAGATATGCAAAAAAAAAAAAAAAAAAATCCAAATATTGGCCTCAAAATGTTGTCCGGCCGATATATCAGTCTGTCTCTACCTAGTATGGAAAATCCACTTAGTTTACTCCAAGTTGTATTTGCATTGACTCATGCTTGTTTGAGTAATCTGGTTTTGTCCTGCAGCTGATGCTCGAGAGCTTTGTTTTCTGGAGACTTACCTGATCAGTAGCAGCCTCAGTGTGGCTCTTCTGTTGTGATGGATGATCACAGTCACATCCACACGTAAGCCCTGTATCCATAGGCTCGGGTCGGGGCGGTACGGTACGGTCCTATGCTGTTTCCACTACGCAAAGCGACCCGTTCCGCCCCGTATGCTGGGTCCATAGCGAGCCGCTTTTGGCCCTGCCTTTAGCCTGGACCCAGGAGCAGACCTCGGAGCGGTCCCCCCTTTAGGCTCGATGATTGGACAAGAGAAACACAGGCTCAGGCCAAAACCAGATGGAAAAGAGCAGACAGAAACATGAAATATTTGTTCCTCACCTAACGCCCACTTGATCCCCTGTCAAACCGCCGCATTTCCACAGATGAAAACTTTATTTGTTGCTCCGATAGACGTAGCAAAGCAAAGCTAGCGCATTAGCATCAGCTGTTTCCTGTTTGTCGAGGCAAAACACTGTAAAAAAATTGTAAATCTTGTGCGTAATGTGTCCAACATAATCCAGCCTCAAAGCATTAAACAAAACGCGTTTAATAAGCATCATAGAGTCCAAAGACTTTGCAAAAAAAGTTAAATAAATTATTTAAAAGTGATTGTAAACCGGAAGTAGTTTCTTGTTTACACCAGTGTGACCTTCATGTCACAGCTCCACAGACTTCAAATTACTACGCGTCTTTTGTGAATCGCTCAGATTGACACCAGGAAGAGGAAATACAATTTAGGTACATTTTCTTTTTTATTTATTTAAGAAAACACGTGTTATGTGTGAGTGACGTCAGCTGCTCACTTAACAGACCCTCGCTCACCATCATTAACATAAGCGGCCCAAACCGCTCCAAAGTGAACCGATCTGGGGGACCCAGGCCAATGGAAACGTGGCTATCGGGCTGTGCGATATTGACAAAAATGATTATCCCGATATTTTTTTTTTATGTTTTTCGATAACAATATTCAAGCAATATTAAGACAGTGAAACAAAACTCTGTTCAAGCATTATTAGTTCAGGTTTACACGGGAAAATATCCATCTTAATAAAGCTACATTTTCGTAAATGTCTGCAATCAGTGATTACGTTCTTTATTTTGATCGTTTTAAAATAGGATTCTCTATTGAAACAAGCATAAAACATCTACTTTGACAAGCATTTTCTAACTTGAAATAAGGAGAAAGTTTTCTTGTTTTGATGACAAATCTTAAAATCAGAAAATTATTTCATTTGTTCTGGATTCCCAATAGTTACTGATAAATAACTAAACAAGACATGATTGGACACATTTCTGTCTGACTGAATGTCGCTTTTTTTTTTTTTTTGAACTTTTATTAACACAAAACCTTGACAAGTAGTCACACTCATGAGTACAAAGTTGTTGTTGTTGTTGTTATTGACACAGAGTTTACATTGACAAAGAATAGCATCAAGACCATACATTGAATAAGAGATAGCCACATACTGTAATTCAATCTTTTTGTAAATAGGAGATTACACATGACCATTTTTCTAGGAAAGTGTCTTTCTGTAGTTTCAGAATAGATGTTAAGTCTCCATACAGGTTACTGTTTTTATTCGTTGAAACCATTGATCAAGTGTAGGTGGATGAGGTTTAAGCCAGTTTGTGGTAATTACTTTATGGGCAATTAAAACTAGTGCTTTTAAAATATAACTCTTCTTTTTGTCCCACACATCAGATGTTGTGCCACACAGGACCACATGGTGAACATTAAAATCTATATTTAAATCCAGCATTTTTTTTATTTCTTCTTTTACTTTATCCCAAAAAACTTTCACTGCTGGGCATTCCAGAAAACATGGGAGAAGTCACCCACCTGTCCACACTTCCGCCAACAGAGGGCACTAGAGTCATTATCGTATCTTGCTGTAATTATTGGAGTTTTAAAAAATCGAATTCTAAGTTTCCAACTGAACTCTTTCCAATTTGGACTACTGAGACACTTGTGCCACTCCTCCCATGAGTTCTCCCAATCAGAATCTTCAATTACCATATTAAGCTCCAATTCCATTTATTTTAACATCTAGTGTTCTTTCATTCAGTTCAGCACATATATTTTTGTATAATACAGAAATTATCTTTTTCATGTCTTTTTTCCCTTCTGCCACTTCTAACCAGTACTGTTCAAAAGATGTAGGTTGTTCTTTAATATAGTCGATTTCTTTATGCTTTTCTAGATAGTGACGTATCTGAAAAAATCTAAACAAATCATTACTAGGGATATTAAATTCTCTCTGAATCTGAGAAAATGATTTAAGAATTCTTCCCGTAAAAAGTTGATCTATGAATTTTAATCCTTTATTAGCCCACTTATTAAAGCCGCCATCAAGTCTTACAGGCAAAAAATCTGCTATGTTTGTTATTTTAGATGCTCTAGACAAAGTTAGAGGTAATTTAAACTGTTTTCTAATTTTCCCCACACACCCAATGTAAATCTCACCCATTCATTTTGTATTTTAAGCTTTTTCCATTTCTGCCTGTCCATGAATAAAATAGATGATAATGGTCTACCTTCCACTGAGCATTGTTCTAGCTGTAACCATTTGGTATCTTTATCTGATCTAATCCATGTAACCAGGGTTTTAGTTGAGCCGCCCAGTAGTAACTTTTAAGATGAGGGAGAGCCAGGCCACCCTTGTCTTTAGGGGAGCAGAGTACTTTGAGTCTCACTCTGGGTCTTTTGTTTTGCCAAATGAACCTAGTAACAAGTTTGTCCAGTAGTTTAAAGGTGGTATGAGGGACTGTAACTGGAAGCGAATGAAAAAGAAACAGAAATCGCGGCAGTACATTCATTCTTATGGTTTCAATCCTACCTATAATTGAGAGGGGGAGCATCAGCCATCTTTCTAAATCATTTTTAATCTGAGTTAACAACTTTTTATAATTAGAATTATATAATTTTGTTGTGTCTGGTGTTAAGATCACTCCCAAATATCGAAAGCCGTCCTTGGACCACTTAAAATTTACCTCATTGTTAAGCTGATATGGCCACTGACCTGCAATCATCATTGCTTCTGATTTGTCTTTATTGACCTTGTAGCCGGATATGTCACCAAATCTGCCAAGACAATGCATAAGAGGAGGAATAGAGACTAGTGGGTTTTTAATATATAAAAGTATGTCGTCAGCAAATAAGGATATTTTATGCTCTTCACCCGTTTTGTCTTTTATACCTGATATTAGATTATTTGTTCTTATCCATTCTGCTAAAGGTTCGATGCTGAGGGCGAATAATATGGGCCCAGCTGGGCTGCCCTGGCGAACTCCCCTGTTCACTTTAAAAAACTCAGAACAGCACCCATTAACTCTAATTCTTGAAACTGGATCTTTGTTTATAGTATTAATCCAACTGATAAATGTAGGGCCAAAACCAAATTTTTCCATTGTGTAATTTAGGTATACCCAGTCCACCCTATCGAATGCCTTTTCGGCATCAAGGGCAAGAACATCGTAGGGTGGACAGATTTTTTAGCTGCAGTTTGGATATTCAAAGCTCTTCTGATATTGTTTGAGGAGTGACGCCCTGCTATAAATCCTGTTTGATCAGGTTTAATAAGTTTTCCTATATATATCTGCATTCTCTTTGCTAAAATTGAACCTAAAATCTTAACATCATTTCCCAGGAGACTGATGGGTCTGTAAGATGCACATTCATTTTTATTTTTTCCTTCCTTGTGTATTACTGATATAATTGCTTCAGACCAACTTTTAGGTGGGTCTTTTTCTCTTAAAGCATAATTAAATAAGGTACATAATTTTGGAGTAAGTTCTGTTATAAATTCTTTATAAAATTCTCCACTTAGGCCATCAGTGCCTGGGCTTTTATTATTTTTCAGTAATTTGATGGTTTCTCCTATTTCTCTTTCTGTAATAGGCTTAGTGAGATCATCCACTTCCTCTTGTGTCAATTTGGTTAGATTAAAATTTTAAAAATTTTGTCCATGTCGTTTTCGTTATTTGATATATCAGATGTGTAGAGCTTTTCATAAAAATCTCTAAACGCTGTGGCAATTTTTTCTGGGTGAATTACTACCTCTCCTGTTGAGGGGTGTTTTATTTTTGGCACTACGCGACTGGCTTGTGCTTTTCTTAACTGAAATGCCAATAACGGCTTGCGCGATTGCCCATCTCATAATATTTTTGACTTGTGAAGCGCATAGCTCCTTCTGCTTTGTATGTCAATAATTTATCTAGTTTATTTCTTTGTTCTTTTAATATTTTCAATGTTCTTTCATTACCAGTAGTTTTGTGAACCTGTTCTAAGTTTTTAATTTCGTTTTCTAACTCAACTTGTTTTGCCAGTCGCTGTTTTTTTAATTGAGCTGTTAATTGAATACACTTACCCTCAACACTGCTTTAGCTCCATCCCACAAATTTGACGGAGACACTGCTCCATTATCATTCAGCAAAAAATATTCATTTATTGTATCCTTTAATTGTTTATGAATATTTTTATCACTCAAAATTGAAACATTCAATCTCCAGTACTTGAATTGCCTTTCCTTGTGCAGACTTAGTGACATTAACACAGGCCCGTGGTCAGATATTGTTATAGGTTCAATTTTTGCGTTTGTGACTTTGTATAAATCTTGTTTAGATATACATATAAGGTCAATTCTAGAATAACTTCCATGTACATTAGAATAGAAGGTAAAGTCTTTAACCTTTGGGTTTAACGCTCTCCAGGTGTCCACCAACCCCAACTCTTCAATTAGGTATTTAGCTGCTTTGTTTTTTTTACTTGAAGTGCCATAATCTGAAGGCATCTTATCTTGTTTCATATCCAATACGCAATTGAAATCTCCTGCAAATATAATTATACCCCTTGATTCCTTTGCAACAATAGATGCAACTTCAGTAAAAAATGAAGAGTCCTCTTCGTTTGGTGCATATATATTCATAATAGTCACCTGGGTGCCATCTAAAAGTCCAATAACTCCTACATATCTGCCTTGTGGATCTTTTACTTCTTTTTGTATTGCAAAACATGCATTTCTATTAAACAAAATTGATACACCCCTCTTCCTACTCCTTGGACAGCTTGCAAAAAATACTTGATCCACCCAATCTCTCCTCAATTTCTTATGTTCAGAGTCATTCAGGTGAGTTTCCTGTAAAAGAGCGATGGAGCATTTGTATGATTTTAGCTGATTCAATATCTTTTTTCTTTTAATAGGGTGGCCCAGCCCCTTAACATTGTAACTACAAATTTTTAACTCAGACATGGAGGTTTTGGTAATTATGTAAAAGATCCACTGGCCATTTCTCTAAACATTTGTCTTTTTACAAACTCTGCTATTAAAGTCAATAGGTACATAAGTGTGAACAGTAACATGTCAAGGGAAACAAACAAAACGAAATAATTACTTGAACATAAAAAGAACGACTTCCAAAAAACCCGGCCAGTTCCATAACTCAGCCCCCGTTGTTCATCAGGCAGAGCGGCATGGCACCTGCAACGCTCTGGGGAAGTAGCACTAAGTGCACTTTTGATCACAAACCAAAGTAAATTATATTTTCTTCGGCGAGATCGTAGCCCTATTTTAGGTCTCATAACAAAAGGCGGACGGTGTAATTGGCTACCCGTGACTAAAATCACATCTTGTACACTTATCAATAAGTGATTTTGGCTTTAACTATCTAGCCCCTGCATTAAAAGAAAAATACAAGTATATTTTAGAAAGTTAAATATAAGACCTCAAATCTGCATCCGACAAAGTCCCGTATCCTCCTCTTCTCCCGTTCTCCCATCTGCTCCAAGATTCTTTGGAGAACTCCCGGTCTATCTTCTCTCTTTCACTGACTTGGACCGAGATGCCCATTTCCTGGAGAGTTGGTAACGCTTCGATCAGAGTCGGAAAAGTCTTCACTTCGTTTTCCATGTTGATTCTGAGCTGCGCTGGGAAGCGGCATCTGGCCTGAATTCCTTTATCTTTCAGCTGCTTGATAACGCCACGCAGCCGCGCTCTCTTTTTTTGAACTTCGGGCGAGTAGTCCTGGTCAAAGTATATGGGCTTCTCCTGGAACATCACTTGCTTCTGAGCCCACGCCTGTCGCAGGATCGCCTCTTTCACTGTATAGTCCAGAAAACGGACAACGATAGAGCGCGGTGGGTCCGTGTCTGGGGGTTTGACACCGAGGGCTCGATGTGCTCGTTCAATGCAAATATCTGTATGTGGATAACCCAGCGTTGTTGTGACGAGGCGTTTGATAAAGCCAATCATGTCTCCCTTCTCGCTTCCTTCTGGCACTCGGTAGATTCGCAGATTATTGCGTCGAAGACGATTTTGTAAGTCCTCACATTGATTCGCCAGACTGACCTCTTTACGCAGCAGATAACGGAGCACTCTCTCGTTGCGCTGGCTAGCCTCCTCTGTTGCGCAGATTCTGCGTTCAGCTTCTTCACTGCGGTGTTCCACTTTATCCAATCGTTCTTTAACATCCTTAATGTTGTCCTCCACCCTTGCCAGTGAGGCTTTGGTCTCGGAGAATGCAGCTTGGGTTTCTTGTCTCAATTCTCTGAGCTCCCGAAAGATATCAGCCATGCTCATCTCGCTAGCTTTAGCAATGGTCCCGGAGGCCACGCTAGCATCAGGGTTAGCTTGTTGCGTTTCTTTTCGTTCTTTGGTCTCTTTCTGAGAAGTCAGCTTTGCAACACTATGCCTCGTTGTAGTCATACTTTATCTTCTTTAGTTCTACCAGGGCTTTGTAGCATTTGGTCTGAAACTTGCCAAAATATCACCTATTTCACGGGAGCCAACACCCAGCACGTCTGTCTCACATCATGGCGCCACCGGAAGTTTCCTGAATGTCGCTTTTTAAGCAGCAATAATTTTAACTCATAATAAAAAGGATAATGATGACTTAATTTAAGCACTATTTAGTGTACTGGCTCGTTTAAGTTTGTATTAGTAAATGTTAGATCATTGTTGAAATGTCTAATCACAAAAGTGTAGATGACTTTTTATTTTTTTTTCTACTAAACCATAAACTTGATATTCAATTTTTGCATATCTCCAAAATAACATTGGTGATATTATCTAAAATTCACTATATTGCACAGCTCTATCCATACGATCATACTTCTGTCTCTTTTAATCCAGTTTGCCCTGCCCTGACCAAACTTTTCCAAAGACCATCACCTCGATTCCTACATTCATATAAAAAGTTTTATGTGAGTGAAGAGTGTTGTGTGTGCTTTACATTGTTTGGAGTATTTTATTATTTTATTATTATGCACTACTTTTTGATAAGCGTATTGAAGAAATCAAAAAGTCTAACAATTGTAAAGAGTTGCGTTGTAGCAGAGGGAAGGATTATTGACGGGGTACATTTCTGCGAACAGTTTGTAAAGCGGCGTGTTTGACGTCAGAGTCAATGATTAATGCTGGAGCTATACTGTACAGGCTGAGCAGACAGACTGGACCCTTGTACCCGGGGCCCAGGTGCACCGTGGGACTGTCCCGTGTGGAGCTGAGGGCGAGGGGAGAGGGGGAGGAAAGAGAGAGAGAGAGAGAGAGAGACAGAGAGAGCTGAAAAGGGGAGAAAAAGAAGGAGACAGAGAAGAGAGGCAAAGAGAACAAAATGAGGGTGAAGAGAGAGAGAAGGGGTGAGTGAAGAGGAAAGAGAGGGGGAGAGAAGAAGAAGAGTGAAGAGAGACAAAGGGTTGGGAGAGAGATACATAGAGAGTGAGACAGAGAGAGAATTGAGAGGGTTGAAGGGGAAGGAGAGAAGAAGGGAGGAGAGTGAAAAAGAGAGAAAGAGAAATAGGAAGTGAAAAAGGGTGAGAAAGAAAAGGAGAGAGAGAGAGTGAAGAGAGAGAGGAAGGAAGGAAGAGGGATGAGAGACATGAAGAGAGAAGGGGTTGTCAAAGAGAGAGGGGGAGACATCGAGAAAGTATGAGGTGAGGAAAGAGACAAGGAGAGAGAGAGAGAAGGGAGAGTGAAGATCGAAAAGGAACGGAGAGAGAGAGAGAGAGTTTGTGGAAGTTATGTGTTTTGTTCGTACATAAACTTTCATTTATAAAACATTCCACGCAAAGTTTTATAAATGAGACCCCTGCCGCTCGTCAACCCAAAATATGGCCAAAGCATATTTTTCCCGCTCGACTTAACCACATACATATACTGTCAAATATTGGTGTTTTTTCTATAAACCTAAAACTGTTACCAAACCTAACTGTTCTATTATTATGTATTTTTTTATTCTTATGATTCTATTGTGACTTAAATAATCAGTATTATCGAAGAACCTAATAATCTTGACATCCCCAACTACAACAGCACTCCAGGCCATCACACTTTGATTCCTTTCAAAAACTCTCGTGTCTGACAAACATATGACCAACTTTTGTCATGCTTAGTTGTCTCCATATATTATACTTCTCTAATTTCTTCTAAATCGGTAGTTAGGCTTTTGTCATTTTAGTTTGGCATTTCTGTTATAATCATTTTACACATAATTAAGTCTTTGAATAAAATGTGTCATTATCTACTGAACTAACTGGCTCTACAGTGGATAAAACATGTGACATCAGCTTAGAGAGAGTTTTTTATTTGTGCCTTGTGCTTGTGTGACAGTGGCAGGTTAAAGCAGGAGGAATACAGCAGCAGCACATCAGCGTAGCAGTGTTAGCACCAGGGTTAGCAGCTTTTAGCTCTTAGACAAACTTAATAAGAACAAAAATCCACACGGCTCTGTCTTCTGTGTGGACACGGTGTGGAGTTGGGGTAGAAGAGCTATTAGCGCGTTTAGCAACAAATCTGCTTCTCAAATGAGTCGCATGAAGCCGTTTGAGAACTCGGAAAAAAGTTTCGATAGAAGCTATCAAAACGTTGGGTTAGCGCTGCCGCGTGTGCTTGCATGTAATCCCCTTTCTTAAAAACTCGAATGTGAACAAAATTAGATGAATCCTGGATAAATACTCCCGAGGGTCAGAAATATTGAGCGCTTTAGTTCAGAAAACAGACAGGACATGCTCAACAACAGCAGCAGCAGTGAAGAGAAGAAGAGGGAGGCGGAGGGAGAGAGAGAGAGAGAGAGACGCAGCAGGCTGGTGCAAGCGGAGCTCTCAGTGACTTAAAATAATAGATATTTGCACTGCAGCACATTTAAAGCTCCTTTAATAGCAATGGCAATTTTAAAGTGCATACTACCGACGCTGCCAAGACTTCAATAGAGCGTTTTCACGTGACGTCATCAAACCGGAAGTCGGCCATGTTGGCGATATGCGGCCGCTGTCATAACACATCCATGGTCAAAACACAAACGTTAAAGCATGTGAATGTTCGAAGTTTGAAAAAAATTAAAATGGTAAACTATTGCTGTGTTCTGGGTTGTCATAATCCGTCTTATTTCGCCCGCCCACTTTTTCTACTTTTACGCACAGAACTCGGAAACACTCCGGTCAGCTCTTCTCCCAATCATTTCATTGACGTAACCTGCTGATAAAACTTGCGGCAAAATCATATTTCATGTAGGTTATTTTTTCCAAATAGGCTATAGTCATGTGCACCAACAAACAAGCAAGGCATATTTTCTCTGGATCGCTTGAAAATGACTGTTAAAGTATTTAATTAATCGTGTGCCGGGGGTCGGTCGGATCGCTGCGATAGCCTGCAGTTAGCCAAAGTTACATTAGCCACAAATAAACATCAAATGTTGTACTGATCACACAAAGGGAATATACACATGCTATACCTTGTTTGAAAGCTTAGGACCTGTAGAATTCAGACGCTGGGTTTGATTTAACTGTCAGTGTATCTAATTGAGACTAGCCTACTAGATAGCGCAGCTACAGAATTGCCTCCTTCTCCTTTATGGAGCATCTGAAACATCGTTTATTATGCCAGCACTAACAGTGTGATTTAACACCCATGATTTGACGTGTTTTGCCGACAGCTATAAAGACAAAAAAGCACAAATTGTGTAAAAGAGTGTAGCTAAAAGGGATAAACAAGAAGGTAGCTAATGCTGTAGCTGCACTGTTTCGTAGTTTTATCTCATTTAGATTAACTGACAGTTAAAATAAACCCTGCACCTGAATTCTACGGATCCTAAGCTTTCAAACAAGGTACAACATGTGTATTTGCCCTGAGTGTGATCAATACATTTGATGTTTGTTTGTGGCTAATGCCTTTACAGGCTGACCGCGGTCTATCGCAGTGATCCGACCCCCGGCAAGGGATTATTTAAACACTTTTACGGTCGTTTTCAAGCGATCCAGAGAAAATATGTCTTGTTTATTTGTTGGTTTACTTAACCATAGCATTTTTTGAAAATTTATCCTACCTGAAATATGATTTTGCAGCAAGTCTTTTCGCTTTTAGCTCGCAGTTAGCCAAAGTTACATTAACCACAAATAAACATCAAATGTTGTAATGATCACACACAGGACATATACACATTATACCTTGTTTGAAAGCTTAGGATCTGCAGATTTCAGTTGCTGAGTTTATTGTAACAATCCATGAATCTAATTGAGATTAGCCAACAGCGTTAGCTATTTTCTTCTTGTTTATCTTCTTGTGCTACCCTCTTTTACACAGTTTGTGCCATTTTGTCACCAGCTGTCGGCAATACACGTCAAATACATGAATGTGAAATCACACAAATAGTGCTGGTGTAATAAACTGTGTTTCAGATGCTCCATAAAGGAGAACAAATGCCAAAGAGAATTTATCTTACGAGGGCAGATTGTGGAGATCCTCACTAAATAAGGCAGATTTCATTTCCTAAGGATCTATTAAGTTAATTTTACACATGCAACGCTTTTTTTCTGAAGCTTCAAGTCGGTCTCGATATTTTTTAGATCCATTTGACTCTTCTTTTTTTGATAATTTATTCATATTTCAGCCGCGTTGTTTACATCGGTACCTCCATAATGGCGCCACTTCCGGTTTTTGGCCGGATCTGTGACGTCCGTGAAAACGCTCTATAGTTGCAGTGAAAATAAACAATGATGGAAGGGGCTGTGTTTGTCCCAAGACTGACCCGGTGGAAAGTTCGGATTGTCCCGGACTATAATTTTATCCTCCCTGGGACGACTGGACGGTGTTAGTCTCGAGCCCTGCATAAAATACAATATTATTTAATTGGATAAGTACAGGTCTCCAACTTCTGTCTTAAACAACGACTTGATGCCATCTTTTATCCACTTCATGCCGTCACAAACTGAACAATCTTAATTCCACATAAACCGAACTTATATAATCCATAAACTGGGTCAACACACTCGCCGTATCCGAGCTCTGATTGCTAATAGTCCACTTGAAGGAGAAAGTGAACATGAACGCCAGTCCTTGAACGCTCCTCCAATCGATTAGCTTCCTCGCTCATCTCGCTGCTCCGGCTGCGGCTGCATTAGCTCGGGACGTGTACTGTTTAAGATGACACCGGTGCGTCTTACTGGTGATGGACGGCTCACGATGATGATGATGGTGATGAAGATGACGGCACGGAGTCTGGCCCCTCCCCCCGTCCCGTGCAGCGGAATGACATTGAACTCAGATTGGCCTTTGGAGATGGTGGCAGAGTGGATTCAACATGTGTTCAGGCGGAGGAAAAGTGTATCATGAGAGAACGAGGACATGTCTGTAGAGTTGATACAATAATAGATAGATCTACTTGTGATGTTGAGATGATTGGGTTAATTAGTAATGATCGTTCACGTCTAAGGATGTCACAATACCAAATTTTAGTATCCTTATTATTGTAAGACAAAATGTGTGCTTTCACTACGCTTAAGCAACACTTCACCTTTAATGTGACATTTATTATAGACGCACTGTAAATAGATTGTATTAATAATTAGGCAGCATCTCGTCCCTTCCCTAACGAACACGTTTTAAACACTCACCGGTCAGATAATCTCTTCTCAGATCCCAAGTCGTCACAAAAAGAATTCCTTTAATCCAAGGGTCCTCAAGCCATCTGCCACCGGGTTCCCCAGAGAATCTTTTAAGATGTATTTTATTTTTAATTTTATAGTTTATCACTACTTCCTTGTGCTTTACGATGCAAATATTGTGCCAGTTCACCAAATAAACTCCAAATTAAAGCTAACCCTAACCCTTTTGCGTTGTTGTTATTGGCGCTACTCAACCTCAACCGGTCCCCGGAAAAGAAAATTGTGACTGTACCGGTTCTTGCAAGAAAAAAGGTTGGGGGCCACTGCTTTAATCCAAACTCCAAATGAGAAAGTAGTGAGAAAGCCAACTTGTTGTTGTTGTTGTTGACAGCTGCAGTCGTGTGTCCTTTCTGTCAAGGATCGCTCCTCTTCTCCACACGGACATTTTGATGAAATAAAAGTTCTTTCTGTTGTTGCGGGCGTAATCTGTGATGAAGTTATTTACTTTTCTTGGGTTAGCAGCGGAGGTGAGAGGATTTGAATCCAGCGCTGCCTCAGAGCGCACTAGCACTTGTCTGCTGATACAGAGCGTAAACCTGGTGGTGGTTCAGGTGTAGTCCGACAATAAACATCTCTACAAATAAATGTAATAACCGTGCTAAATATTGATCTGATTGATGATTGAATAGAATGGTTGTATTCCGGAAGAACTAAGCTTTAAAATGAGGTACAACGTGGCATAAATATCGGTGATATATCAGTGATATTTTTGGCCGAAAACCGATAGGCGTGTAAGTACTCATATCAGCCAAAAATATCGGCCAACTGATATATTGGTCGGGCCCTAATATATACTTTCTGTACCCCAACTTTAACTTCATTTGTAAATACTCAACAGTGAAACATTATTACTTTAGCTTGACGATAACAAACCCATAATATTAAAAACTACTTCTTTAGCGCTGACAAAATGTCCACACACAATTGGCTGTAATTACAGCTCAACAACATCTTTTTACATGTCGGTAAGTTTATAAATAAGCCAAAATATCCCAAAATGTGTTTGACAGATGCTTTGATTGCGATCGGAAGTGATAATTCAGTCAGGATTTGCATCATTTATCTGCAAAGAAAGTGATGAAATCTCCTAACACAGACAAGACGCTAGACAAGTTAGTTCCAAATGTTCTCATGCAAGTCTGGTAAGAAGCATCAGGCCAAACCAGGGCATTCCTTATGAAATATAATATATTATTTAATCCCATTATTGTTCAATCAAATGTGAATTATGTCTAAATCAGTTTGGATTTGGAGCCTGTAATTTGTGCGTTTTATAAACACTTGTGTTTCTTTTTCAGAACGAAAAGGAAGCGATTCTTTTTGTGTACGACGAGATGCTCCAGTGTTAGAAAAGTCCTGTTCTCACCTACCACCTACACTTCAAAAATGGAGATTCAGAGAGTAGTTCAAATCAAGGCTCATCACTATAAAGAGGCAGAGCTTATCACTGTTAAAGTGCCTATGACACACTTTATATAATATTTCATACGTTTCTAAGCATTTTACTAATTTCATTCCAGTTTAGCCATTATTTAGGTTTAAATCTTTACTTCCTGATTATAAATGATGACATCATACTAGGAAGTTGTCTAGTTAATACACTGAACCAACACTCCAATGAAGCATTTTTGGGGGGATCTGACTGATACAAATACATAAGTGTTATATTTACAGGCTAATAAAGATGTGCTTCTCGCAACAACATGGAACATTTTATTTAGAATTTTGATACTTCCTGTTTATTTCAACATTTTGTAGATTAAAGAAAGTGGTAGGACTTGTGACTATAATGAAGCAGTGCTTATCACTTAAAAGAGGCGGGGCTCATTAGTATAAAGAGGTGGGGTTTGTCACTAAAGTAGCGGGGTTTATCACAATAAAAAAGCGGGGCTTATCAGTATAAAGCAGACATGGGCAAACTACGGTCCGCGGGCCAGATGCGACCCTTGAACATTTTAATCAGGCCACGAAACATTTTTTGCAAATAAGTAATCTTTATATTGCTTTTTTCTTGATTGATGTTGCTGTTGTGGCCTAACATTTCACAATAAATTTACAAAATAATACATTAATTCATTTTTATGTCTTTGAAAACGACCCTTGTCTTTATAGTGACAAGCCCGGACTCTTTATACCACTTCTACTATAAAGAGCTTGTCACTATAAAGAGGTGGGGTTTATCTATAAAAAGGTGGGGTTTATCACTATAAAGAGGCCGGACTTCTACTGTAAAGAGGCATCAGGTCTGCAGTTCTGAACAGGAAGTCAGTGGACCTATTTATATTTCTAAGCCGTTTTAGCTCAATATAGTGTTTTACAAAGAACAACATATAAATAACTGAACTGAAAAACACACAATACGTCTCTTTTAAACCTTGAGCCACTTCTCCAGACTGGACATTTGGATGAGCCGGTGTCTTTTACTGCTCCCGATGCCCGCGGAGCCTTTTGAGACGCAGCTGCCATCTTTACTGCCGCTGCTTTACACGCCGACTTTAAAAGAGATAGCTCCGCCCCTCCTCTGTCTGTCTTCTCTCCAAACGCGTCTTCATCCATTCCCACTCCGGCAAATCAAAAGAACGTCTGATGAAATGTCTCGGCGTTTAGAGTCATGTCGCGTTTTGACGGAGACGCTGCAGCCGAAAAGGAAAGTATTATCACAATGTAAAGGTTTATGAGGATGGTAATGGGAAAAAAGTACTTATTTGAGTTTAATATTCGACAAAAAGATGACATTTTGCTTCCTGTCTTGTGTTGTGGAGAGACTAGGACATTCCACAGATGATGGAGCAGATGGAGGGCACAGGTCAAGGTCCCGGGACCAGAGTTCAGACCCACTTGGATCAATAAAAACTCCTTCAGACCAAGACAGAGTTTTTACACCGGGAATTAACGAGAGACCTTCACAGACAGGTTTAGAACGAGCTGACGCAGTCTTCAGTCGGCAGAGGCTTTTAGAAAGTTGAGCAGTCAGTCGAACTGGTGAGAGAGAAGGAATGTAATGAGGAGTAGTTTAAAAGGTACATTTGTGTATTTTCATATGTTTAAGGTGGCAGATGACTGGACCATGTAAACTGTAAATTGTTCTAAAAAAAAATGATAGGATCTTAAAGTAGTGCTATTTAATTGTGTTCTTATACCAGTGGGAAAGATTTGTCAGAGGGTTGGACTTTATAACTTACCTGCAAACAACTCGTAATGGTAAAAATCTACTACAGGTATTTACACTGATCAATGCACTGTGAGTTCTATATCAATGAAACAACCAGTCTTGAGCAGCAGTGGCGCTTAAGTGACTGACAAAACAAGACAAAAACTTCCGGTCCATGGCCTTTTTTCATGCTGGGACAAAACATATTGCTGAATAAGCCACAACTGGACCCCGGGCCAGCTGCTTTAAAGTGGTACCATGTAACTTTGTGAACGAAAAACGTCACATAATTCACTATTTAATAGAAATAGAAAGTTAAAAGCACACTTTTTTGCCTTATTAAAGAGGATAAATCTGAGGAGCCCTTCACCAGTCCAATTTGTGGCCTTTCAAGCCCTCTCACAGTAAAGTCAAGATTCTTATTATTTCATCAGTCTAACAAATCTATCTAAATGATTAAACATGCTTTGTTGTTAGTACATTTTTTGTCAAAAAGTTGCACCGTGGACCTTCTGTGTTTTGGGCGACACGATTAGCGCTCTGGCCTCATAGCAAGAAGGTCCTGGGTTCTACTCCCGGGCCGCCCGTGGCCTTTCTATGTGGAGTTTGCATGTTCTCCCCGTGTCTGCGTAGGTTTCCTCCGGGTGCTCCGGTTTCCTCTAAAACATGTCCAATGTGCCCCCCTCTCCCCTCCCCAGGACTACAGATGGAAATTTGCTGTAAGCTACAATCTGGTACAAGCATCTCTGCCTTTGTGGTTAATGCAAAATTGTACATTGTCCTTAATAAACATCCCTTTTGTTAATTGACTCATCCATTCGTCCACAATATTTGTGAATTCACAGACTCGAGATAATCCCTCTGGTCTTCCAGCAGCCCGATTAGTTTGAAGTCCCACATGGCGGTGTGTCAGATAAATCACAAGTTGGTTGCAACGACGACAGAAGTACCGCCTAATTCAAACAAAACAAAGATGGCAGCTCCCATGGATATAAGTGTTTCTACTGTGTTTGACTCTGTTTTAGCAGAAATACTTTTTCTTTTTGAAAGACGAGCAGAGAGGTGTGTGACACTTCTTCTATCCAACATGGACATTGGATACATCATTATGATTCCCTGATGTGGTTGATTAAGCACAAATATGGTAGGTCGCACACCCAATCAGCTCAATGTATTTTATTAAATGTCCCACCTTTTTCCAAATGCGTTCAGTGAGTAAAGTTCCAGGATACTGTATCAAGTTTGAGATATTTGTATCGTGACAACTCTAGTTCTACACTCTGGTTCTGATTTCTCGTTGTATGTACAGTATGATCAGAGCTGTATCTGCAGCGCTGCGATCAAAAGCTGCACATGTGTGATGTTTGTGCTTCTCGGAGCTGCAGGAAATAACTACAGGCCTCCAGCTGTGCTCGTGTTTGGACCAGCTCGTGTTCAGGTGGAAGCAGCGCACTTTTATTGAAATGAGCTTTGTTTTTGTAATGTTCAGGGGAGAAGCGTAGGGCTCGTTAAAAAAAGTAGGTTGTGGAGCAGGTTTGTAGAAATATTCTGGTGTTCTAGAAGTGGTTTCTTTGAGCTGAATGAAAGGCTTTGTGTTGAAGAGAAGTTGTTTTTTGGAGAAAAAAACAGACTTAATGCCAGTTATGAAACAGTGCTTGGTTGCGTAGGGTTTTGTGCGTTCGCACACTGAACAAAAAGCCAAAAAATATCTTTTGATCTGACCACTCAAACTGTGCTGAGAGAATGTCAAGGTTAGAAAGTAAGTAATTAAACTTTATTTTTATAAAGCACTTTTCATAGATAAAAGTGTTTTCCAGAGAAAAGAACGTGAAATTACAACAACAAATAGGGATAAAATACAAAAAGACAGTCAAACAAAAGTGTCTTCAGCTGCTTTTTTTCAACAGACTAAGCTTCACCCAGAGGTTGTGACAGAGCGTTGCAACTGTCTGGAAGCACAACTCACCCCGAGTTAGTGTTTGGGGCCACAAGCAAGTTCTGACTCAAGGATTGTTCGGACAGAGGAGAAAGAAGTCAGCAAGTTCATGGGTTCTAATGGTGCGTCACACGTGAACAATTTCATTTCTAGACCTATGTGGAGGGGAGTTGACGTGCAACCTGAGAGGCGCCTACGCCCGCGTCTATGCGCGACCAACATGTGAAGAGTGACAGTGCCTCAAAATGACCTGCACTACACCTCTCAACATGATCAGACTTCTCAGTTCATCAATGATTCTAATCAAAAACTGCAGAACCCTAAAAATACATGTGTAACTGGGACTCACCCTGTGACTTCACACAGGAAAAAACATCCGTATTCACAAAGTTTAGTCCAGGTATTCCTCTTGTTTCTCGTGTCCTGTGCTGTCAGTGTCCATAATTCATATAATCCCTCGATTCTGACAAAAACACAAGGCTATTTTGATCATAAAATTAAACAAACGTACTTAATGTTCATATCAAAACAAAAAAGATGTTTGCAATGAAAATAACTGCTCCGAGGGCCTAGCTGGTAAAGTATTTGTTTTTCACATTGGAGATCCAAGTACAAACGCCAGATGTTATTAAAGGAACCGTATGTAAGATGCACAACTAGTGGTTTTAGAAAGGTATTACAATCACAAATGAACATGGGTTGCCAGATTGTGAAATAGCCCATACATTGAAGATAGGAAGCTACTGATTACTGATTCAAAATTAACTTCAGCTTAACCCAATTGAGAGAGTCATGTGAGGCTCATTCTGCTTTCTGATTGGATAATAAATGTAAACATCAACAAAGGGACATCATGTCCATTGCTTTTTAATTAAGAATACCTCAGAATTACATTGACTTTCAGTAAAAATAATAGTATATTTGGACATGTTGACTTTGTATCTTTGGACACATATAGGTCATGTTTATGAAATCTGACATCAAAATCTTACATACAGTTCCTTTAAAGCTATTCATCTTTCTTTTCTGCATATACTGAAAATTAAAAATGTACCTGAATCTGATGCTCCATTAACGTAACAACTAACAATCAATTCTAAATTCAGCTGGAAAACAGTGGAAGAATGACAAAACTGGAGTACTGTATGGTATTCTGCACTCTCCTGTTAAAAGCCCTCGAGTTGACTTCATAAAACATATAAATAGACAATTTCCGAGGCTGGTTTTGACAGTGGAGTCAAGGTAACCAAGATGTTGATTATCCAAAGACAACAAACTGCACAGGGAATGAAAAAGAAACACTGGGTGCGTTTACATGCGTTCAAATAACCCGGTTATGAGCAGTGTTCTGGTTATGACAATATGCTGGATGTGGTGTTTACATGCACTCAGAGAAACCAGGATATTCATGTTTCTGTTTACATGTGACTGAGAGTATAGATACAGTCAATATCAAAGGCCACGACCACTAACGGACCTCCGAAGGGGAAAGTTAACATGAGTGAATCAGCAACAGCTTTATCATTCACTGCTCAACAACTACAACAGCAAATGTTAACTTTAGGAGATTTAGTGTGTCAAATACAGACACGTAGACATGGGGATAAATGAATTGATTCTACCTTCCAAGTATGTAAATATATCTAGCAATGCTAACAGTAGCTGCGAGCTAAATGCTAACGTGATGCTAGCTTTACCTGGCGTCTTTTAGCATATTTTTTTTAACTTTCTGTTAACGCCACATCACTAACCTCCATTTAAACGTGGTTGTGACTTGACTTGAATTAGTTGTGCTTAAAATACACTTAATTCACCAGAAAACATCTTAAAAGAGGTAAACATTTTAGCTTCCCATACTTATACATGGTGAGGCATGAGACGCTCAGCAGGCCCATGCCCCCAAATATGACGCGTTGCCAACTGGATCTACTGTATCTTGGATAATAGATTGGTAACTAAGCAAGAGTGACATAGCGAAGAACTCAGCATGTCTGCAACTTTGTTTTTAACATGTTTCCAACAACAAACTGACAAAATAAGCATAAAATAAGAACATAAGACTGTAGAACGCAGTATGAGATTTGGGAAAAGTGAATTCTGAAGAGTCAGTTCTGTATCAGCTGTATTGTATAATAGATTACTTTATTGTTTTATAATGATAATATATTACATATAAATAAGAAAAAGGAGTGCCATTGGTATAGTTCCAGTCACCTGTGACCCCAAACGGAAACGTGTGCAAGATAATGAATATATGAAAAAGAAAAGAATGATTTTGAGTCATTTTGCACATGCTCAGTTTGGTTCCATCAGGTTCTGGTGTTTACATATCACAATATTCTGGTTCTTATCAGAAAACTCCAGTGAGAATAACCTGGTTTGTCATAACCAGGTTATTTGAATAACCAGGTTATTGAAATCAGAATATAGTGAGGGCGTTTACATGTGCACAAGTAACCCGGTTATGATTAGGGTTTTTAAATATTCTGGTTTCCATGTAAACACCATAACCTGATTTTAATAACCTGGTTATTTGAATATCCTGGTTATGAGAAACCAGGTTATTGTCACTGGAATACAGTCCTGATCAAAATCTTAGGACTCAAGTTCTGTCAAAAAATGTTTTGAACATTTAGACTGACTGTCTGACTGCGTCCAGCCTCAGCAGCAGTGAGTCGCTGTGAGAGACTTTGCTTATGCAGCTTGACAACCCGGCCACGTTCAAGAAGTGAAAACTTCTTTGCTTTAACCATCAGGAGGACATAACTGTCTGAAAACCTGACAGAAAGGTGAATTTTAGGCAGATTTTGGCTTTTATAGCCTTTGGTCTTAAGATTTCGATCAGCTGAAAAACAGCCTTTTTCAGTTTATTATTATTTTCTTTAAAATGAGTTCCACAATTTTTTTTGTCACACTCCCCCTTCTTGTTTTCCATATTGTAACTCTACTTAAAACCTCATTAGGATCCAAATGTGCAAAATGTGAATTTTAGCAAATTTTTAACTGGTCTTAAGATTTTGATCAGGACTGTATTCTGATAAGAACCAGAATATTGTGACATGCAAACACTAGAACCTGATTTCTCGCCCCTGGAACCAAACTGAGCATGTGCAAACTCAAAGAACTCATCCAGCAGAAGCAGTAAATTTCCCAAAATGACTTAAAATTATTATTATTTTTTAAATATCCATTTTACAACCCTTATTCCCATTTGGGGTCGCACCATATGACACTTATTTATTTTTTTATTTGTAATGTCAGCAATATAAAACTATAAAGTAACTCGTAACACAACACAGCTATAACTCTGAACCGACTCTTCAGAATTCAGACATATTTTTTCACTGTCAAAATCTTTTTTTTTTTCCAAAACTCTGAACGTGATCTACAATCTGATGTTCTTATTTAGTTGTATTTTGTCAGTTTGTTGCTTCAAATATGTTAAAAACCCATAAGTTAGCAAAGTTTTCATACATGTTTAGCTCCTTGCCTTATCTGTGTCATTGTTGCCATTTACCCGTCTAAATATCCAGGATAATTCTCAGTCACATGTGAACAGGAACATGAATATTGTCATAACCAGGATACTGCTCATAACGGGGTTATCCGTGCACTTGTAAACACACTCACTAACTAAAAAGCAGAGTATATAAATGATTCTGTATTTGCAACCAATTGGCTTATTACATCTAAACAAATGGGCCCTACCTCTTTAATGTCTTCTCTATTTCTGAACAGCAATTCATTCATCTTCTTAAATAAACACCATTTCATTTAGCTCACAACATATATTTAGACAAGCCGCATCATTAGAATTAATCATAGGACGCCCGTGACGAGATTACACGACTGCATCTCTTTCTGTTTTTTACGGGCCGTTTAATGCGTTTTGCGTTGGTGCCAGAGGAACGCGGCGCTGTCCCGGGCTGTGGAGCAGGTTATAGCTTTATTTCTCTGGCTCATATAAAAGGCTCTCACTGTAATCACCACTTAATATGCTCGATACGCTTTTATGACTCGCGGGGAGTTGTGTGTGTGTGTGTGTGCGCGGAAGAAGAAGACCTCTGGGGCCGATAATAGAATTCACAGAGAAGGCAGTTGAGTTCTGTTGTTGGAAGTAGTATTGATGTTGTTGAAAAGAGTCGTTGGACAATGTTTAGTGTTTAGTTTGAAGGAAGTGAAGCTGTAAAGTGAAGCTTTGGTCAAACATCTATTGCCAACGCAGCACTTTCTGACAAAATCCAGTGATAAAGTGTTGTATTTCTCAGCCAAAGCAGTGTTCTGATTGGCTGTGCTTGGGTGGTTCATTACAGTTTCTCTGGGCTTTTTGTTTAAAGATTATGTATGTTGATATTAACCATGTGCAAAAGGTTTGTGAGTCCCCAGTTTTGGTCAAACGTTGGTCCCTGACTATGGCAAGAAATATGAGTATATCAGCCAGCCTATTTATTGGACAGATATTTGGATTTTTTCACATATCAGAAAAAATATGAATAGTTGATCAGGCTCCATGTTAGCTTTGGAGAAAGACGGTAAGACTTGTTTTATCTCTCTCCATTTCTAAGTAAGCTTTGATTTTATAATAATAATAATAATAAAGTGTGAACTTGTCCCAGACCTGACTGAATGTGTATTATTATGTTGCATTAACAACTGATGAACACTAAATATGACTGTCTGCAAATGTAGATAAAATACAAGTTTTGACTCACAAACAGTGAGTGAAACAATCCATCCTTAGTAAAAAAAAAAAAAAAAAAAAACTTTATTAATGGACTTTTAACTTTATTGTACTTTTAGTCGTCATTTGTGATGATGTTACAATAATTACATTTTATACATAACCCTAACCATAACAACTGGCTCAAATTTTTTAAAATGCCTCAAATGGTGAAATTACATACCTCAGGTTCAGCCCGAAACTGTATTTCCTTGTTTCTGTTAACTTATCAAAAATTGTTGCTTGCTGCCATTCTATGTCAGCCTATAGCAATACAAAATAAAGTCCTCCTACTGTGGCCAGGCTAAGGCACACAGACTGTACAATATTTGTGTCTGTCTGATCTGCCACACCTGTGAGACTGTGGGATGCATCATCTCAGGCTATCAATACTAAAATCAGTTTCTGTTGAGTTTTTTAAAACTAGTTAAGACCACAATGTTTAAAAAAGAATGTACTTATATTTTTCGTTGAAAATGTCAGTCTAGTGTCTAAAAAGAGTTTCTTTAGTTATCCTTGTTGTATTAAAATTAGGACCAGTCCATGAGTTTGAAATTGTACCAACTGATTTAGACAGAATTGTTTACTAGGTTTGAGACAAATTGCTATTTTGTGTTTATAGAAAACACATACAAATGAGAGCAAAAGCAAAACTGACTACAGTATTTATTTATTTAATTATTTATTATTTAATACAACTGTCTGTAAATGTACCAGAATTAGCCCAGATGGCTACTTTTCATCTGCTGTCCCTGGACAGGTGTTAAAGTCACTCTAAAAACAAATACAATATTAGACATGCAATTTAAAAATGTGCAGTCTATACAATCATACATATTTACATTAAATTAGTGATTTACACAGAGTAATACATATATGTGGTGCATGCCTACATGTATATGTGCATGCACCGCTCAACAACAGTAAATATGAGTCTGTTCAGACAATCATGTCTCATGCTACATACGTATATGTATCATGTGACATGAGGTCTGAACAGCTCTTGTGGGCGCATTGTTGGATTTGAGCCAATGTTTAAGTTGTGCTTTGAATGTGTTGTATGTGGGAGATTCTCTTATTGTGTGAGGGGTGTTATTCCAGATGTTACAGCCGACGACTCACTGAGAGGAACCTCACAATCACTAGTTGTTGCTCTGGTGGTTCTGCCAGTGATATGCTTTTGTTTAATGAATTCTTGAAGTGGTGGTGGTTCAAGTCCATGGAGTGTTTTTGTATATTGTACATGCATATTTGAAGTGTTTGAAGTTCTCGAAACTTAACAATTTATATGTTTCAAGAATGTAACAGTGGTGATATGAAATAGTTCTTTTAGCCCTCGTTTGTGCAGTAATTCTATTTGTTTGAGTGTGGTGTCATTTGTGAGGGTCCGATTAATGAAGCAATATTCAATATGTGAAAAGATCATAGCACGCAAAAACATTCTTGCTGCCAGTATTGTCAGTGATGATCTAATACTTCTGAAATTGCGACTCACATTGTGTTTGTTTTGTTTAATCTATTGTCATTGCATTTTTAGACAGCTGCAGCAAACAAAGGTAACTCCTCCGGAACAAAGGACAGAAAAACCATCTCCTGTGTGACAGCGCCAACATGACACATGACTAACACAGTAGGAAACAGTTCTGAATGTACTTGGCCTGAGTCCAGCTCCTGCCTGCCGTCAGCTCTTTCTAAACCTCAGTGTTTATGCGAGAAAACACTTTGTCTTTGTCAATATTGAGAATGGTCGGTGTAGTTTTCCTGATTTTAGCTCCTCCTCTGAGCCGCCGTAAGAACATTCTTCAGACACTGACTCAAATATCTTTAAGGAACATGTTAACACAGAAGTTAGAGGCTTCCTTTGTTGTTTAGTAACTGTCAACAAAAAATCATTTAGCTTCACCAACCACTATTTTGGAATTGCTATATTTTAGTGTTAACAATAGTCGCTGAAAATTTGGGACCAAAACTTTGGCCTGATCTGCGTTCTTGGAAATAAATACTGTTTCCTATTCATTTTTAAAACAATGTCTTTGCCTTTTTTTAGTTTTTTCAGGTGTAACATGTTCATAGTGACAGTATAATTACACAAAATCGTATTATTAGGTTATTACTATTTATTACCTGGCATTGCATCGGACAGCCCTCTGGGTCCTTTTTAGCACCCAAGTATAAATTGTAAGCTCCGCCCCACTCTGGTCCCTTTTGCTTATCTCTTGGTTGAGCGGAGGTAAGCATCCAATTCAATCCTTGGCTTTTAATATATTTTGTCAATATTGGCTCTTTATAGAGCCAATATTATTTAATGTTATATTTGATGGCAAAGTTGTTCCTGTATCAGCGCCGCCGCCCCCAATACGCACATAACGCAGAGCGCGTGGGGCACCACCTGGTCTGGGGGCACCAAGCCAAGCTGTGCCGTCCCGCGTGCTGAACTCATGAGTGACAGAAAAGTCTGATCTAGACACATCTGGCTGATGATTCTTAACACACAGCGCAAAATCAAAGACCCTGGAACTCGTTTCGAAAACAGGAGCATATTCTACACCTCATAAGCTCTTAGCCAATCTTTATTTTGTATCAATAGGACACATATTGGGCCAGTTACGAGGAGAAACAGCAGATGAATTAAGACGGCTGCAGATTTGAACACGTAAATTACCGCGGCGAAATACGGCGGATTTTTCCACATTTATGCTTAGATTTCTTCAGAGTCGTACACACAAACCATGAATCTAGTCTCTTTGTCCAGACAAAAGTTACAGACGATAGTATTTCCTCAAACTTTAGCGCGAGGATATCTTAGTTACCTAATGTAACTATAGTTCTATGAGTATGTGCGTTTGAAATTAAGGGACAGAAATGTGAAATTAAGGGACTTGCTGTTCTAAAACATCCCAGATAAAAGACAAATGCATCTATTATGTAAAAAAAAATGTAGGGGAACTCTCAATCTTTGTGTCTTAAAAAAATAGATACAATTCTGGGGTTAGTAGTGTGCGTCTGCATTTGTGGCGTCGGTTTGAGGTTGGAAGTTAGTTTTTTTTAATTTGGGGGGGGGGGGGGGGACCTTTTTGAAATCTTGCATAGGGCACCAAAATAGCCAGCAGCGGTCCTGTCCGTGAGGGTGACGGAGCATATGCTAATTAGCTGTTGTGTTTCCGTTAGATGTGGGCTGGTCCGAACTGCACGTGACTGTGCTTTCTTATTGTTAAACCAGATTAAACCAAGACTTCGTTTCATACTCCTCCCGTGTCCTGTGGCTCTCTGAAGCATCGCACCGCAAAAATACACAACACAGAGCAGATACAGACAAGGTTACACAAGCACAGACTGGGTAGAATCATTATAATAACTTTTTAGCTTCAGAACTCTCTTTATGTATTGTCTATTTTGTAGTATGTGTTGCACAATGTTGTAGTCTTTTGGTTAGAAAATAATATGGAGATCAAATGACACATTCTGAAATAATCTCCTTTAGTTGTTTATAAACTGTATTACAAAATATTACCAGTGTCCATCAGTTTAGATTGTTTTAGGATCAGAATTGTGATTTCATCTTAACCTGAACAGATATTTCTACATACAAACTTTTTTTTTTTTTTCCTCACGAATAAAGGAGACTTGTTTAGACCTTGGTTAGTCCTGGTTCTGTCATTATGAAAACCTGGTCCAGTTCTGGCATAGTCCTGACTTTAAACCAGCCAACAACTTGTTCATAGTGTGTCCTGAGCACGTTTCTATTGTTTATTTGTCTGTCTACATACACTGTCTCCATTTAACGTCGTAAAAAAGGTCAAATACAGACACTATTTTCTTTTCCGTCTTATAGCAGGTGTTTTGGTTGAAGTCACATGGAGACATTTTCGTTGGATTTAACGGCTAAGTTTAGGTCTGAAGTTATAAAAATGGATAAGCTTACACATTGCAGTGAGTTTATGCTCAACCAGCTCACTGCTCACTAAATACACAGTTAGAAATAAAACTATCACATCACAGATACGTGTGTACAAGTTTGTGTATTCACTCTGATCCGGTACAGTGTCAGTCAATGACAGTAAGACTATTTACTGGCTGATGTTGACCTAGAACGTCTCTTAATGTTTTAGAATAGACCTGAGCAAACTGACCTGTTTTGATCAGGCCACTGGGATGTTTTGAGAAACAGAAATGCATGGCGAAGATTAAGAGACAAAAACTTCGAGATTAAGTTCACTATGTTGAGAATAAAATCAAAAAGCTAATTTTCAAAACTAAGCTTGAAGTTTTACAAAATTAAAATTGTAATTTGGATGGTGGATCATTGCTATAAATTAGGGTTGTTGAAAAAATTGATTCCCCGATATTAATCTGTACTAAAATGGTATCTATACTCGATATTCGTTTGAACAAGAATCGATATTTTAAGCTCCGCCAACTTTCGCCTCGCGCACGCTAAGCCTTGCCCCTTTCTACTAAATGATGACACTATCAAATACTGTACATACATAGTCTTTATACTACATAAACAGCAAATGTGTCTGATAATAGAAATAAGCCCAGTTCTAATGTAAAGGTTCATGAACCAAGTTAATAATAAACAAATAATACATTTACATACTATTATTTTAATAATATCAAAAAGAAAAATATAAATAAAAAAATAATAATTAAAAAATAAAAATACTATCAAAATAATAAAAAAAAGTTGGAACCATGGTATCGAAATCGGTATCGAATATTGAGTTTTTTTTTCAAGTATCAAATCGAGTTTGACATTTTAGTATCGTGACAACACTACTATAAATATCAAAATCTTTTGTGTGTTTTTACTTTACTCATCTTTTACTTTACTCAAGTCCTGATAATATTTAGTTGTTTTGTTTTGAATTTTCTCTCGAAAAATGTTCATATTAGCTAATCATTTTATGGAAAAAGATCATAGTTTTGTGAAAAAAAAAAAAAAAAAAAAGACGATTTTGTTGGTCACCATTTTATTTGTACTGCTATATTTTGTTGGAGAAATATTTTTGCAATAATGACGACTTGTTATACTAATGTTGGCAGTCTGACCCTCCTCTATTCTGGATTTGAATATGGTCCTCGAGTTAAAATAATGGCCCACCCCTGTTTTAGAATGTATGCAAAAAGAATTGTTGTTATGTGTGCAATAAATTTTTAGTTACAAGTTTCAAAATCAAACTCTTTTAAAGCTATAATCTTGTTTTATAATGTATTTATTCCTCCAATTTCTCCAAACCTATCATAAACCTACACAATGTTCTTCTCAGACACTCCACTTATTACATCTATGAATGCACTTCTATTCTGGTCCTCTTCAAACACATGTACAATTTATGTCTTTAATAAGTCCCATTATAGACGCTGGCTCACGCTGTAATTAACATGTTTTCTTAGTATTTGACATGATCGTATTAAAGATGGGACTTTCTATATATGACATTTCATTTGCTCCGCTCCGCTGTGATAAATGAGCTCCAGGCTAGCGCGCAAATTAAGTTCCTATGTGTTTGCGGTAAAGACGTATCACAATCGATTCGAAATAGCAATTTGAACGGACGCAATTAGCAAGTTATGTAGCTAACGTCAAGCTATTCTGTCTATTATGTAAACCCGTTATTAGTTCATATTTCAGTCTATTTTCAAATGTTAATGCTCCTGGACAAGAGTAGAAATACAATAAAAACATGAATTGTAGGTAAAAAAAAATAAGTAAATAAATCCCACATTGTAATCAGAATATTTTCCAAGATAGTTCAATTCAAGTTACAATAAACTAAGAAATGGAAGATCAAAATGAGGGCAAATTCAGCACAGAGCAGTATAATTATCCAGTATTGTTCTACTTAGGAATGCATCAATCTCATACTAGGATCGGATAGGTGCCGATCCACAAATCGGTTCAGCCAATATCCTAGTTGTGTCTTTACTTGGACATAATGAGACAAATTTACTGACTGGTGTTGATCCAGTTGACATTTTATTCAGATTAAGTTGTTGAGTTCTGACTTAGATTAAAAATAACAGTTGCGGGGAAAAAAAAGGAGCTATTTCAGTCTTTACACTAGCATTGGCTGATATCAGGTATTGAAAGATACTTAATTCAAAGTATCAGGATCGGTATCAGAACTGAAAAAGCTGGATCTGTGAAAAGTTCTACTTCTCTATTTCTTTCAGAGATGGGGACTTACAAGTTGTAACTTGGACTCAGGTCAGACTTGAGTTACTCTTTTGATGACTTGAGACTAGACTTGATAAAATCGACTAAAACATGGGATTTGACTTAGACTTTATTTCTCTTTATCTTGGGATTTATCTTGGAACTTGTCTTGGACTTGTCCCTTTGACCTGGGATTTGACTTGAAGTTCTCTCTCTTTAACTTGGACTTGTCTCTCTTTGACCTTGAAACTTGACTTGGACTTGTCTCTCTTCAACCATGAAACTTGACTTGGACTTGTCTCTCTTTAACCTTGAAACTTGACTTGGACTTGTCTCTCTTTAACCTTGAAACTTGACTTGGACTTGTCTCTCTTTAACCATGAAACTTGACTTGGACTTGTTTGTCTTTAACTTGGGACTTCTCTTGAACTTGTCTCTCTTTGACTTGGGACTTGATTTGGACTTGTCTCTCTTTGACTTGGGACTTGACTTGGACTTGTTTGTCTTTAACTTGGGACTTCTCTTGAACTTGTCTCTCTTTGACTTGGGACTTGGAACTTGACTTGTACTTCTGCGCATTTGATTCTTGTTCTCCCCAAACCTCCCTAAAACACTTAGACATGCCCCTGACTTCACACATGGACGGGGGGCAGGCACACACTCGCCGAAGCCCTGTCATCATCGGCTCCGGGACATTCCAAAGCGCTGACTGCACCTCCGACAAACGGCTTCGGGACGGCCGGCTTCAGTTGCCCGCGGTAACAAGAGACGAACGCGGATTAGCCTTGCTCGGATCTGAACACGGCGGGATTGGTGCCGGCTCCTCACTGCTGCAGCTGGACCAGTTTACGTACAGTTTGGTCTGAGAAGCCAAGAAATACTAGAGGCATTACGCTATTGTGTGGTGATCATGCATTTATTCTGTTTTTTCCCATTTGGAAAACGTTACATAAGGGAACGTTAGATTTAAGACGTGTTTAAGAGCGCAGGAAATGTCTGTTGCATGAATTAAATTGAAAGCACAATATTATTGGACACAATTAGCAAATCGTAAAGGTTTTAGAAGAAGCTTTGGGCGTATTCAGACCTACAAAATTTGGTCCGATTAAAACAGTCTAGAAAGTTCGTTTCTCCGGAAAGTTTGAGCTTTTTGTCAGGTGTGAATAAAGACAAGCGAACTTTGATTCGAATCAAACAATCGGATCGAGACCACTTCTTCAGGTCGGTCTCAGGCTGATTGCAAAAAGACTCTGCGGTGATCCGAAACAAACACAGCCTACAGCCTACAGTGATAGTCTCAGCCACTCATAACTGTGGTTTTGTCATTGTGAATGTTGCGCGCGTCTGTCAGATTATCGACTGAAGATGTGTATTCTAAGCATAATTTCCCACCGCTGTTTTATTCTGTTGGTCTGAAAACGTCAAGATTTTTTTCTGGCACTTGTTTCTTTCAAACAAACCACTTTCATTTACGCAAAACACTTTCATAACAGCAAAAGAGTAACGCTTGGACAGCCTTCTTACAGTCATAGAGTAGTTTATTGAAGAATCTTGCAAACTAAACCACCAAAGTGCCTCCGGGTTCTGAAGACTTGCTTAGTCCACTTAAATCCATATGTCCAGAAAGGCTTTAACGTAGTACATTTTGGCGTGCCGAGGAAAGAGTTTGGGCACTGCTGGTTTACCCCTGGTTTAGTCAAATTTGTAGTTGGATTGATTCATGCATGTTTGAGTAAGATGGATATGTATTGAATTACAATTTGAGTTCTTCCACCGTATCCATCTGGAACTTTACTCGCTGAAAGCGTTTGAGAAAAGGCTGGGCATTTGGTGAAATACTTCGAGCTGATTCGGTGTGGGGCCTACCTTTTTTTTGTCTTAGCCAATCACAGCAACAACTCGTAATGGTGTATCCAATGGCCGGCTCTTCTTTCAAAAAGAAATTACTCCGTATTTCTGCTAAAACCACATCAAAAGCATCAGAAACACGTACATTCACGAGAACCAACATCTTTGTTTACCTTGAATGAGACTCGGCGGCGGCGCCAGGGCACTAACAGCCGTCTTAACTCCGCCGAAACACCGCTGGTTCGGACTCCCAAACGAATCGGGCGACTGGAAGGCCAGATGCTTTATCTCGTGTTTGTGAATTCACAAATATCGCGAGATAAACCATCTGGCTGGCCAGGTTAGCATTGTACTGCAACTGGGTATTTACACATAGAGTTCAAAATTGTCGTTAACAATAGCAAAAACAAGTCAGTGAAATTCTGCTGCTGATGTATTAGACTTTTTTTTTTTTTTGCATGAAAACCATTACTGTTCATCTTATACGTCAGTGCCAAAATCAAATGCCGTGACTTATCATGTTTGAATATATATAAGACACTTTCCACATTAATGCTCGCCCATATGAGTAACATGTCTGGCCTTGATCTGTCCTTGAACCTGTACTAGACCACTAAAGGCTCACTTTAAAGATGAAATTCAAATAATGTATAGCCTTGAGTTCATAGGGGAAGAGTGAAGCGTAGGAAATCCACTCTATTCATTTTGCACACAAAAAGTGTGTATTTACTAAATGTAACCCTTATGCTGCTTTTGTGATTCCAGAAAACAATTTGCAGATTAAATATAGTATCTTCAAAATTGCTTTACCCCATCACAGATATGGTCACTTTCAACTTCAGTGAAAATGTGTTTTCCGTGTCCCAGTGTACATCTAATAATAGAGCATGTTCTTCCATAATTTTTTTATTCATTTATTTATTTTTTTTCAATGCAACTAGCTGGTGTTAGCATGGTGAGATGCTAACATGCTCTGGCTTTTGAAAATTGTCTAAGCTCATCATTATGAAACTATTAGTCTATATATAAACTATCAATCTCATATGAGTGAAAATTAGTTTGCTGTCTCCCATAATAATAGAGCATTTTCTTCTCAAAAATCCTTCTTTATTGGTTGATTTAGCATGTGACTCGCTAGTGTTAGCTTACTGAAATGCTAACTCTCGATTGACACTAAAGTCACTGTTATTATTATTAATCATTACAAGTCCAATTTTTTTATTTTTTTTATTTTTTTTAATCGGTTTTACTCAAGCACAGATATTGTCAGTCTGTTTTTGAGTGAAAATTAGTTTGCTGTGTGTCCTACCCACATCTAATAATGGAGCATTTTCTTCCCTAAAATCCTGTGTTTGGTTGATTTTAGCATGTGGCTGGCAGGTGTTAGCATACCGAAATGTTATCTCACGACTTTATTAATCACCATGAGTTTAATTTTTAGTTATAATATCTGAAAATAAGTTTGCTGTGTCTCATAATTAGTAATAGAGCATTTTTTTCTCTCTTTTAGCATGCGGCTAGCTGGAGTTAGCAAGCTGAGATGCTAGCTTGCGCTTGATTTTGAAAGTTGTCTAAGCTCTTCATTATTACCCGTAATTTCTGGGCTACAAGCCGCTACTTTTTTCTCAAGCTTTGAACACTGCGGCTTATACGGCAATGCAGCAAAATTATAGATTCTCATAGACTTACTATTAAAAAGTGCGGCTTATATATGTACTTTATCATTTTTCTGACTTAAATCTAGTGGGTGCAGCTTATAGTCAGGTGCGCTCAATAGGGCAGAAATTACAGTAATCATTATGAATCCAATTTTTGTCATATATTAATAAAATGGGATTCATAAAATCCCTAAAATCATTTTTATAATGTTGATTTAGCCTGTGACTAGCTGACGTTAGCTAGCTGAGGTGCTAGCTTACTCCTTCTTTTAAAAATGTTCTAAACTCATCATTATTAATCATTATGAGTGGATTTTCTAAAAATATAAAATCTTAAAATAAACTTTATCCTGGCACAGATATGTTGTCAATGTGTTTGCTGTGTCCCATCTACATCACGGCATTTCTTCCCTAAAATCTGTTTTTTTTTTTTGTTATCTTTAGTATGCGGCTAGCTGGCGTTAACATACTGACATGCTAGCTCGCTCTGGCTGATGAAAGTTGTGAAAAGCTCTTCTAAACTCATCATTAGTAATCATTATGAGTGCCAGAAGGCAATTACAAGCAAGTATAAGTAAACACATGACTGAAGTAAAACGCTTCACATGAATGACTGTTTGTTTTGAAGACGCTAAAAACCTGCCTGATCTATGAAGTGAGTTAGCGCGTGACTTGCTTTGCGGCGTCTGCGTGCCATGGGTGAAGGTCAGGGGTCACGGCTGGGTCAGACGCTGTAGGAGAGCGCAGACAGAGAGAGAAAAAGAAGAAGAAGGAGAGATGAGAGAGAGAGAGAGAGGAGGGCTGGCAAAAGCACAGGGACACGCTTTGGAATAACGGGATTTGCTCCAGTTGGCGTCTTTGTCCGAGGATTTAGCTGCGGCTATTGTGAAGAGAGGAGAGATGTACAGAGGACGTGTTTTTGTTGAAATATAGAGTTGTTTGTTGTTAAGGATGTGGAAAAAGTGATTTGCCAACAGCCTGAGCTTCTCAACTGTATGAAAGATTAGCCCAATTATCAGAAGGTACTTTATTTAAGCAGCGTAATTGAATTTGTTAGAAGGTTAGGAGGCAAAAAAAAAAAGGTGGTTAGCATGATTGTTGACATGCGTTTCATTTCACTTGAGAGTTAAATTGTCTGGTGACATTTTAAGAACAGTGGAGTAACAGCTGGTATGTGATGTGCACTGGAAATGGTCAGGATGGCTGTTTTTTGTGAGTGAACTTCTAGTTGTAAAGACTGCAGCAAATTATTATTACGTTTGGAAAAGAAACAACTTATTGGGGCTAACAATATCAACGTAGAGCTGGTGAATAATGGTCTGTTACCAACAAATTTAATCACAAACACAAATAGCTATTTTAACCTATATATTTGCTCAAAAAAAAAAAATCAATTTGATTCTATTCTATTCTAACCCTATTGGCCTTTATTTCCTTTAGTTCTGTAGACTACTGTGTTGCACAGTGTTATGGTATTTTGTCTAAGGTCAAAGTTTTAAATTCGTTTTAGGCAAATCAAATATTTATAAATCCAATCTATCAAAACTAATATGTTCCTACTTCTTATGTAAACCTGGTCCAGTTCTGGATAGTCCCGAGTTCAAACCAGCTCACTAAATACACAGTGGGAGATAAAACAATCTTTTTTTTTTTTTCAAAGTGAGGCTGCAGCTAACAATCATTTTAGTAATCGATTAGTTAGGCGATTATTCTTTTGAATAATCGAATAGGTGTTTAGAATGCTAAAGTCACGTGACTACAAGCGTTTTACAACTTTCGATCCAGACAAAGCCTAACATTAAATGAAACCTTGAGTTTGTAATTGACAGAATTAGGGTTTTAACTGCCTTGAAAAACATTTGCCAATGGAACAATTATAAAAAAAAAATGTATAGTTTTCTAAAAAAAAGCATTTTCTCATTTGAAAACTGCAAAAACAGATACTGTAATTGAAACAATCATTTAATTAAAGTTCTAGAATTTTACTTAACTTTAGTCACATTTATTCAAAACACGATCAAATTTGTGTTTATTGGTAACTGTGACTTTTTAAAGATTTAAAAAAAAAATTTGTAGTAAAAACAGCCAGGTTACTTTTTTTTTTGTCATGTTTGGTGACCTCTAAAGAGTTAGTTGCGAATAATCGATTAACTTGTTGCAACCCAAGTTCAAAGTAAACATCACACACCTGTGTGCAAGAGTTTCGTGAATGGATTGACGTTATCGAGCACTAAACTCTGTGTGCATATTCAGTGAAATATTTTTCAGGACCCCAACCCTTTGTGAATATTGACAACCAAAATAAACTAATGTCATTCATTCATTCGTTTTTGGCCTGAATCACATATGTTAAAGCCAACAATTTATTATGATAAAGCTTTAACACTTTGATAACGCGTTAACATGCTCAGGTCGAGTTAATAATATTGGCGATAATTAAACATAATGCAGTCTATGTCTAAAATTGTACATAATTTTAGATGTGAAGAGGGTGAATATTGATTAATTTGATTTAAAAAAAAAAAAAAAAACTTTGCCTCAGATTGTGTGAAATTACTTGACGAGTTGGTCCTTCTGCTCTATGTCGCGATACATCATATTAAATTAAGATCTGAGTAATATACTAGGAAAATAAGTTAGAAAATAATGTTGTGTTAGTGTCATTTACTAAAAAAGGCTGTATAGTTTGTATTTTCAGAACCCTGTTTACACTCTTCTAGTCCCCTGCACTTCTTTAAGTAGTAAAAAATGTCTTTGTAACATATTTGTTTTAAGAAATAAAAAAAAGTGTTATTTTTGTTCTTACAATACAACCATGATTACCAAAATAACCTCTTGACATCCATTCCATTCCACTCCTTTTGCAGCATTTTCTATTCCATCCTCGCACATCTTCAAAGCAACACTCACGATACATTGTGAAATTCGATACGCTGCGTTGTCCGACTATTTAAATCTCATCCGTTCATCAGCGTTAGCACACGCTTATCAAAACCACAGTTTCCTCCCCGCCCGCTAACTCTCTCATCGCTATTGTTAGCAACACAGATAATTGTTAATTGATCCAAACGGGCGATAAAACAACCCACCAACCTCCCCCCTTCTCTCTCCCCCTGTCCCAGCCCGACACATGTGCGCCGCTGGAGAGAATGAAAGTGCACGTTTATTACAGGAACCCGCTGGACGGCTAAGGGACCCCAGGCGCTATTAAAACCCCCACTTAAAAGGCTTGTGCGAAAGGAGGAGGGGGAGGTGGGGCCGTCCCGAGCAGGAAAAAGAGGGGGGGAAGAGAGAGAGAGAGCTTTGGATCCGCTGGCAGAAGGCGGGAATAACACACGGAGCACATCTGGATCGCCTCAGCCCCGAATATTTGCGAAACATCTGGAAAAAAGTTGGAAGAATTTGACAGTCCCCTCCTCGTTTTTGGACTTTTTTTTTTTTTGTTTTCTTGCATCTTCAAAGTGGCAAATCGTAACGTTGGGGGGATTTTTTTTTTTTTTTATAGCGGGCCAAATTGAGCCCATGTGACCGGCGTGGGATGGTCCAGACCTGGTCCAGACGTTGGTCCAAATACAGACCCTCGTAAAAAAAAAAAGAACAGCCACCAGAAGCAAAACAACACACACACACAAAAAAGCCAGCCCCACCTTTTGCCCACAATAAATTTTAATCACACCGTCCCACAAAACATTGGCTCTTTGTTGTGAATGGAGTGAATGGAGCTGTGTTTAAAGAGTTGAATGAGGAGTATTGTGCACAGGCCAAGTCCACAAGGATGGGCTTAAAAGTGCTTTGGGGAAATTAAGAAAAACTACATGTATTCACTGTTTAAAACAAGACTTTACAGATGTATTTCTGTGGAGTTCTATGGACATTGTAACTTCTCCAAATGCATTTTTTCTGCACGGAGTCGTCCAGATCAGCTGCTGAAGTCGATCCTACACACACTAGACTACATTAGCAGTCTGTGTGCAGTCAATGTTGATCCAGATGGAGATGCACAGATATGACACAAATGTGCACTATTATGTGGGCAACTTCACCTTTTTCCAAAGATGAAAACAGGGATACTAAGCATTCTTTAAAACTGTGCTATTTATAATTTAATATTATGTTAGACATAAAAAATATATATAAATGAAGCTTTTTATCCTTATTTAAACCACTTTAAGCTCTAATTTAGTCCAGTTCCGAGTTTAGATCTTGTGGTATTTGGAGAGATGTGAAAGTTCGATGATCTAAAATATAGATTTAGTTTATTGTTGACACACTGCATTAGTCGTAACTCCAAGAATACAGATGATTCATAGAAAGTTCTTATGCTGTGTCTACTTATTTATATTTCTGTGGATGAAAGGTTGTTCAAGCCATTACTGAAGATTCTTTGAAAACTGAATGTGCACAGAACACAGATGAATGTTTACGTGAGCAGATATTCTGGTTGGAAAAGGCATAACTCAGGGATCATATTTAGGTTTTTGAAAAACAGATTTTGTGCATGCAGGAACCTCAGCATGCGCTGAACGTAAACTCTGGAGACACAAGGAAAAGACAACTCTCCTGGAGAGAAGCAGAAGTGAAGAGAGGAAATCATCAGTTTATGCAAATACCAACTTTTATTTGTTGTGTATTCATGCAGATGTTGTCCAGATGAGCACAAGGGCTGTTTATTCTTCTAATTGTGTCAACAACACATGTATCTTAGCCATGTGCACGTGTGACTGTGTGAGTATGGACGGCACCGCACCACACAGTAGGGCTGTACTGGATGTATCTGGATATATTGTGACAAACTTGTTGGTATTACACGTATCTAGGGAGGCGTATCAACATACGTATCGGGATAATGAAACTCATAATAAATGTTACACTTCTGAACCTGGACAACATAATCAAAGCTAGATTCTTTACATTGATTATAAGAAACGCTCTACTTAAAAACATGTTGAACACATTTGTAAAAGATAATCCCCAATGCTTTTCTGTTTTGTTTTGTTTTTTTCTATATTTTCTAATTTTGGTCTATAAGTTGTTTGTGTAAAGGCTTTAAAGAACAGAGCCTTTACACAAAACAGATTTTTTACATAAAAAAAAAACAAATTCTAAAAATCTTGATATGTATTGTATTGAGAGAATTGTATCCAGATATGTATTGTGTCTTGACATGTGTCATGTATGGGATATGGTATCGGAAGGCTCTTGGCGATACCCCGCTCTACGACACAATCTGTCTGAACTGGGATGGGCCTAGAATTTATTTGATTATTTTGTAGCAGCAAACCAAAATAGTTTTTTTTTTGCTTTGGTCATTGATTTCTTGTGAAGTTCTTTTTTGTATGGGAGACGATGCCCATCTCTGATTGGCTTAGCTGTCTGTCAATCATATTTATTGAAACTTTACAGATGAACATGTTTGAATTTTCCAGGCAGTGTAAAATATGTATTCCCCCATACACACGCACACACAGAAAGAATATGTCTGATTAATAACCTAAATCAAACTTCATGTAAACCACAAACATTAACAACATTGAATATTTATCAGTGTAGCTGTTTACACCAATACGTTAAAAGACCTTCTAATCATAAAACACAGTCTTACAACTATACATGTTCTTTGCATATATTCATTTCTATCCATGTTTGTTGTTATTGAGACCAGTCGATAGCTTCATCATGAACCTCCCTCTGAGCTAACAGTCTCTAGAGTTTTAAGTTTCGTTTCAAATCCTTCCCGAGCGTACAAACATCTCCGCTTCGCAAACACATCCAGGACAGCTTTTTGTTTCCGCGGAGATCACACGCCCGTCGTCGGACATTAAAATTCTACCGTCAGCCCTTCTGTCGGCGGGCCTTAACACCTGGGCGCGCTCTCTCTTTCTCTTTGACAGGCAGGTAGCTCACTCCGAGGCTACATGCTAATGCGCTAACGTGGATGATCAAAAGGGCCGGAGCTTCAGATGGGCTTACGTCTGCTGCGGATGGAACCCCCCGAGAGAGCTGCAGGAGCGGGGGAATGAAAGCGGGAGAGAGGGCCAGAGGTGGAGAACAAGGCACTTTCAATTAGAGATATGGAGATTTGTGTAGGGGAGGGCGAGGCGGGACCTGGGTGAGGCGGGGATGGGTGGGTGAGGCGGGACGGATCAGAGGAGTGTTAAGTTGGCTGTGGAGAAAGTGTTGATGTGGAAAATAAGAATAAATGATAGAGATGCAGGTTCTAAAACTGGCAACATGACAAAAAAGGGTTTGAAAATTTACCGTAATTTCTGGACTATAAGCCGCTACTTTTTTCACCAGCTTTGAATTCTTCAGCTTAGACTTACTAATAACAAGTGTGGCCTATATACTTTATAATTTTTTCTTATTTAAATCTAGTCGATGCAGCATTTATATTTAAGTGTGCTCAATAGTGCAAACATTACGGTAATTTCTACATGTTCTTTAACATTTTCACTCTTAAACCTCTTTTTTCTCCCAGTTTCTCCTGCTTTCCCTCCTTTAACCACCTCTTTCTTTTCTTTTTCTCTCTCTGCCCCCCTCTCCTTTCACTCTCTCTCTTTCTCCATCTCTCCTACTCCAGCTCTCTCCTTTTTCTTTCACTCTGTCTTCTGTATTTTCTCTCTTCTATTCCTTCTTTCCTCTCTCTCACCTGTTTCACCCATTGTCTCCCTTATTTTTCTTCTTTCCTCTTTTACTCTCTCTCTTTACCTCTTTCATCTCACCGTCCTCTTTTTCTCCCCTCTCTTTACCCACCCCTCTAGCTCTCTCTTTTCTTTGTCACTGTATGTCTCTCTCTCTGTTCATCTCTCTTCTCTCTCTCCATCTCTTTTTCGCCTCCTCTCTCCTTTCTCTCTCCCCCTCCCCCTCTCTGTCTCATCTCCCCCTCCCTTTCTCTCTCTCTATATATTTCACCCCGTGTCCTCTTCCTCCCTCTCTCTATCTCTTTCACTCTCTCTCCAATTTCTCTCTCTTTGCCCCCCTTCCTCTCTTTATAATTTTATCCCCCCTCTTTTCTCTCACTCTTTCTCTTTTCTGTGTATGTTTCTCTCCTTTCTTTCTCTCTCTCTTTCCCTCTTTCTGTCCCCTCTTTCTATTTTCCCTTTCTTCTCTCTGCCTCTCTATCCCCTCTCCCCCTCCCTCTATCTTTCCTTCTTTCTTCTCTCCATCTCTCTCTCTGCCCCCCTCTCTCCCCCTTTTTCTTCTCTCTCTCACTCTCTCTCTGCCCCCTCTCCTCCTCCTTCTCTCTCTCTTTTTTCCTCTCTTTCTCTCGCAGTCCCCTCTTCGCTTCCCTCTCTCTCCCTCTTTCTTCTCTCTCTCTCTTCCTCTTTCTTCTCTCTCTTTCTCTCTGTCCCTTCTTTGCCTCCCTCTCTCTCCCTCTTTCTTCTCTTTCTCTCTCTCCTCCTCCCTCTCTCTCCCTCTTTTATCTTTCTCTGTCTCTCTCTCTGCCCCCCCTCTTCCCCCTCTCTCTCTCTCTCTCCTCTCTCTCTTTCTGTCCCCTCTCCTCCTCCCTCCCTTTCTCTTTCTTCTCTCTCTCTCTTTCTCTCTCCACCCCCTTCTTCCTCTTTCCTCTCTCCCCCTCCCTCTCTCCTCCTTTCTTCTCTCCCTCTCTCTCTCTCTTTGTTCTCTCTCTCCTCTCTCCTCCTCCATCTCTCTCTCCTCTTTTCTTCTCGCTCTCTCTGTCCCCTCTTCGCCTCCCTCTTTCTCACTCTTTCCTCTCTCTCGCTCCCCTCTCCTCCTCCCTCTCTCTCTTTCTTCTCTCTCTCCTCTTTCCCCCTCCATCTCTCCCTCTCTCCTCTTTTCTTCTCCCCCCCTCTCCCTCTCTCCTCTCTCTCCTCTCTCTCTCTCTCTGTTGTTGCTGTGCAGTTGGCCTACATCTTTCTGCCTGGATGAGCTCACAGTCAAAGCTTTATGTCGAGGAAACGTGACGCTCATTCTTCTTCTCTATGTTTATCTAATCTATTATTACTCTTCATATGTTCGTTGTAAAGCACATTCACACTCATTTGAAATTCTGTCCACGTTTTTTTACCACAACAAATGTGAACTTTGAATCCTTAAAGTGTCTATGACAGTTTTGGATGACTCATTATATTAAAGATTTCTCCATAAAGTTACAAATGTCATGCCGGTTTTGCAGTTCTGGGTGATTTTGTTGTTTTATTGCAGTGAGCAGATCCGGTCGTGACCACACACAGCTCTGGGACCCGTCTGCAGTCGCCCCTGGTCCTGCTGCTCCATCAGTGACACGCCTCGTCATGTTACACTGGATGTTTGATGGGTGGACGTATCTGTACCTGAGGCTAATCTGCAGCTTTAGTCGGACAATCGGCTCTGTCTCTGAGGCCACTGGTCATGCCGTCTCCACCTTTTCTTCCTGTCTTTTTCCTTCTTTCTTCTCTGTTACTATCTTTTCTCTGTTTCTTTTCATCTGTCTCTTCCCATACCTTTCTCCCTTTCATCACTCTCTTCCCCTGCTGCTCTCTCTCTTCTCTCTCATGTTTGACTGGTTGTGGGAGACCTGTCTTCCATGTGAAGGCTCTGGGACATGACCCGTTGGTATAGTAAACTCCAACACATGGAGCTATGAGCAGCACTGGCTCACTGCCTCTCTCTGAGGGGAAAGCCAGAGAAACGGCACAACCAGCTTCTCTGTAGAAGACTGGGTTACAAAACCCAATGTCTGCATCCAGCTGAGGCTAACTATATCTTGTCAATAGAGCTCAACACTGCCAACTTCCTGGTTAAGTAAGCGATCTCCGTAGAGTTTTTGAAAAAAAAAAAAAAAGTAAATAAACAATACATAAATAAAAGCTTGAAAATGTCCTGGAGGTTAATCAGCTCTGTGTGAGTCAGGACCTACATTTTTGTTTAAAATCAATTTCTGCAGCTTTATAAATTACAAAGTTATTTAGACCATTCTGCCGAATGTGTGTTTTAGCACAGAGCTGACTAGCTACATGACTTTAAATTCTTAACATTAGACTTTTTGAAAAGCCTATGGCACTTTACAATAGAACAATTTGCTCCCAGAAGCAGTATGATCGTCCACTGTTGCGTTCAATTGCACTGAACCTCCTGTACAGCCACCGAGGGTTGACATTACAAGTCGCCACAGCCAGAGACTTTGCTTCTGGACAAGGTTGTGAATACATCTGTATTCAACTAGCACCTAGTCCTGAGCACTAATAATGTGCACAGAAGGGCAGCCCATGACGCACATTCAAGTTTGACCACCAAATGCTCGCCTGTGAGTCCCCATGGCAGACCAAGGGTCTGGTAACTACGTTTCTCGGCGAGATCACAGTCCTCAATTTTGATCTGTATTTTTGAACTGCACTTTATCATTACACCTGGGATCCTTTTGATTTTCCCTACAAAGTAAGGCTGCAGTTCACAAGGGAATTTTGCACAGGCATTTTTTTTGGAGGTGAGAGAAATTTAGAGTACTCAGTCAGAAAGAACCCACGAGTAAATGCAAACTCCACGAGTGAGATTGTGAGATGTTGATGTGGTCGGACCTCAATCACCTCGTTGGGAAGCCAGAGCTCAAACACACAGACTATTATCTGTGACACACACTACATCCTCATACATCCAGGGTTAGTGCGTCTAATGTATTCCTCATTTGAACTCATCTCAGCGTAAAGCCCACACGACGTGACTATACGCTCTTTTCAGACTCCACATCTAATCTGGCACACATAATGCACAAGGTCGTGTTTATTTGTCATGTACAGTGTTTAGACGAGGCTTTATATGGAAAGTGACTCATCCTTGTGACAGTGGATGTTCTGCACATGTCCCGGCCGTGTGGGGACAGAGCCGCTGATGTATATTCAGTCCCCATCACAACAGCTGTCTGCGTTAGCCTGTCTGCGGCTAATGCATGTGAACTGTGCCGCGCGGCCCTGCTGACCTTTGAACCGCGCAGTCAGAGATATAATGTGGGACTGTATAGGCGCACGCTTACGTAACGGGAGGAGGATTTGTTGATAATGTTGATTCGTTTGAGCGTGGAGTTGTTTTTTGCTTTCTCGACATATAAACTTTAATATGGAATCAACACAACTACACAATCTGCTCCTAGAGATGTTAAATTATTTAATTGAATCTACTTCAACCTTGTGCATGTTTCTCTAAAGCCTGCATCTTCTTTTTTTTCAAATTTCACGGCATAGCAGCAGAGTTTGATGGACTTGTTTTTATGGTTGGAAAGTGTTTAAGTGACATTTTGAACCTCAGCCAGAATGGATTTGAATAACCAAATGTACTGTGAAAACAGGACTTTTCTGAGCACTGGAACATCAACATTAACGGGAATACGTCCAACTGTAAATACATGTGGGGAAAAAATCAAATGTTTAGACAAGACTGTATGTTGTTTTTGAGCCATCGAAAAATTAATATTGAGTACAGAGCTGCAACACGTTCAATTGCAACTAAATACATTTAGTATTCGAATAATCGATCTATATAGAGGGATTTTCAGTCGATGTCAGTTTCCGCCCTACTGCACATGCTCCATGCAGAAGAGACGCTCTCCATCTGCTTAGTAGGGTAAACAAGACAAGAGCAGCTGTTTGGATCAGGTCTGAACCGGTCCTGAAGCTTGAGACCGAGTTTTTCTCAACGTTTTTTCACCTGAATGTAACTTTTAAAGGGACTGTACCTGATTTTTGCATCCTAAAAAAAACAGAAATAATTAATTTTAACCTTTTTCCTTCAGGCTACATGATTTCCTCACGTAGCTAATGCATTCTGAGCTTCAGAATTGTTCATCATGATGAGTTTTAATGTTTTTTCACAGCTGTTAACAGCGAGGTGAGTCACTATGCTAACAACAGTTAGCCACAATGCTAAAAACAAAAACAGAAAAAGCTGCACACAAACGGGATTTTATTAGACATAGACAGGACTTTGGGGACTAATTTCCACCTGATTAGATACATTAACAAGGCATCAGTGCTAGGGGGAAATTGCTTTTAAGTTATCGAGTACAGTCCCTTTAAGGGTTGTAAGGTCGAGTTTTATTCACAAATGTTGATTTAGCAGCAGAACTTTTGTTTTCTCACAGATAAACTCTTGTAGTTACTGACAACGGAGCTTTTCAAACTTGTTTCCTCTGTTTGTATCTATGAGCAAAGACTCTTTGTGCAGGTCGTGCGTGTGCATTGCCCGTGTTGTTAAACAAAAATAGTGCTGTCACGCGATTCAAAAATTTAAGAGAATAATTCATTATGATCTCTAATTAATCTATTTTTTATTTCACCTAAAAATTGCTGAGAAAAAACACTCAACTTAAGTGTTTTAGTTTTTATCCACTTTAATTAATTACATTATTGTTGCAGTTGGGAAATATTCATGTATTGGAAAAAATGAAGACTTTAGGAAGGTTTTTTTGTTGCTAAGTTGTCAAGTTGAACAACCCTTATGTCCACTTAGCGGCTCACATATAGAAACAATGAAGTTAAAGTTTTCAAAACAGATTAATGTGATTAAAAAATGACCTTGATTAATATGTCTGTAATTAATTCATCTCAATGAATGCACTAATTTGACACCCCTAAACAAAAAATCCCTCTTTAGGTTCCCATGAACTAAAAAAAAAGAAATGCATTGACTCCTATTGTGGCAGCAATGAAAGAAAATATGTAAATGTAATGCTTTTGCTAGAAAAAACACAATCCTAAATAAGTCTGTGTTACTAGTACAATACAAATTGGATCTCGATTTGAGTAAAAGTCAAAGAATGTTATTATTAATTGAAGTACAGGAAGATTCTTGGCTGTTTTCAAGTAATAAAAGGCTTGTCCTTGTTAATTTGCCAAATATTTTAAGGACAGTAAAATGGATCTTAATTGAATCAGTTGAAATTTGGATTGAAATTTGTAAAGATTTTGTAGTCATGTGACTTTTGTGTTCTAATCAAGTCATCGATTCATCGAAAGAATAATTGCCCAACTAATCAATTACCAGAATGATTGTTAGTTGCAGCCTATAGGATTTTGTTTACAGTCAATGGGCCAATTAAAAGAAAATCTGTTCTCTCTCAGTCAACCTTTTCTTATGAATCCATAAAGAACAGAGTAAGCTCCAGAGAATCTAAAGAACGTGGCAGATTTCTACAACTTCTCATGGACAGACAGAAACTGCATTCTCGAGCATCCGTCCTGCTCACACTAACAGACGGGTAGTTGGCCATCAGATGTTCCCCTCGTGGGCATCATCTGATGAACAGATCATCAGTGTAATAATATTATCATGGTCATATTTACAATACCATCGGGTACTGAGCTGTCAGATGATACCCTCGCAGGGACCATCTGATAGTTACATGTATGCACTTTAAATAATAGTTTAGTTTGCACTTTAAACTATATATCACTGTATTGTAAACTAACTGCACATAACTTTTACCAATTTTTCACATTAGTACAGTTTTTGCATATGGTTTGTGATTCTTTATTTATAATATGTATTTTTTACTTATTTGTTTTTTATTGTGTGCTAATGCTATGTTTTCCTACCAAAGACTAAACAGATGAAAATCAGCATTCATTCATTCATTTTCTACCGCTTAATCCCGTTAGGGGTCGCGGGTGACTGGAGCCTATCCCAGTGACTTTGGGCCTTAGGCGGGGAACACCCTGGACAGTGGCCAACTTGCCGCAGGGTTAGACAGACAACCATTCACTCTCTCATTCATTCACTAAGGAAAATTTGCAGTGATGCCCAATTAACCTAAACATACATGTCTTTGGAGGTGGGAGGAAACCGGAGTACCCAGAGAAAACCCACGGTGACACGGGGAGAACATGCAAACTCCACCCAGAGAGATCGTGAGATGTAGATATGGTCCGACCCGGGAGTCGAACCCACGACCTCCTTATTGGGAAGCCAGAGCTCTAACCACTTGGCTACCGTGCACCCCCATGAAAATCAGCATGATGCTAAATTTGGTGTAGCCATTTTTGATGCAACTGCACTATACTACACTCAACCAAAGAAATTCTTGATCAACTAACATGTTCCATCAACCAATTAAAAAGTATCTGACAATTTGACTGACAAAAACACAAAAAAATCAAATGGATTTTGTGCAAAAACAACAACTTCGAGAGAAAAAGGCAGCTTAGACCAATGGTTTGGTCCCAAATCTTCAACTAAGTCCCTTCTTTTTGTTGCTGTTCAATATAAATCCTTAGTGACCTAAGTGGCAAAGAAAAAAATCTTACAAGAACAGTTTCAACATGTGTGTAAGTTTGTCTCGTGAGATCGTGTCCCATCCCTTATAGGTCCTGTTTAATCAAAAGCAGCAGTGTACACTAAGCACTTTGACATGTATTGAAAAGCGTTGGCTCTGACCACAGCAGGATGAATGAGCGGTGTTTGGATACTCGGGGGATTGACTGAGCTTATGAGCAGCTTAGCCCCGGGGCCTGGCCTTGATTGGCACCGATAGTTTCCTGTGTCAGAGGCGAGAAAAGATGGAGAGGAGGCGGGACACCCCTGTCGTGTGCCACATTTTCTGCCACTGCTGGAGCTTTGACTCAATAAAACTAAACTAAATAAAAACTCATTTTAGCTCCAAAAGACTGATGCTGCTTTCAGAGTGGACTGCGCTGAAGTGTCCAATTCCGCGCATTGAAGGGAATTTTGACGCAGAATATTTTCAAAGCTGACAGGACAAGGACACTTTTTACACCTTGACTCGCTTTTCTGGGTTCCTGCTTTTTGCAAAAGGCTTTGTTTTGGCAGATCATGTTGAGAGAGAAAAGAAGGGATGGAGAAAGAGGCTTGCCGCATTTATAAAACGTAGCTAACTTACCTGATAGCACAATTTTTCCTCTTCCAGGCATTGTCCTTTGCTTTCTTCATCTGTGGATACGTCAAATGAGCATTTTTAATCCATCCATGTGAGCTCGTTGTCGGTCTGTATCATGTGCCAAGATATTTGTTTTGCCGTGGTTGCCAGATTTTCAGAGAGCAACAAGCAACAAGAAAAAAGCCCCAAAACAAATGATCTTTTGATATAAAAAAAGTTATAAACAGACATCAGTAAACCAGTGGCCATACCTGCTTGTCAAAGCCTGATCCCGTCAGGTCTCAGAAGTTAAGCAAGTTAGGGCCTGGTAAGTACTTGGATGGGAGACCGCTGGAACACCAGGAGCCACAGTGGGACTACAAAATTGGATTGTCGTTGTGTCCTTGGGCAAGACACTTAACCCCCAGTGCCCCAGTGTCTGCGTACACTGGGTGAGTGGATCCCTGATTGTAAAGCACTTTGAGTGCCTTGTAAGGTGGAAAAACACTATAAAAATAGGGACTTTTAACCATAAACAGTCCTTCTTCTTTGTTGATGTGAGAGCAGAGCAGCAGGTCACTAAGTCACAGGAGAGTCGTGTCTTATTGGTGGAAGTAGGTCTTGAAAGTTCAGCGATGTCCAGCTCGACACCTGATGAGGCCCAAGTGTCCGCTATAGATTGGAGCGTCTATTTCGCAAAATCGGGCAGCAGACGACCATATAACTGAATTTTGACGGGCTAGATGCAAATTCGCGCCGCAGTCGCTGGACGCCTCCGCGGGTTTACATCGACTTAGCATGCAAACTGGACGCTTCGGATGCTCCAGTCTGAACGCAGCATGAAAATTACAATAAAGAGGCGGGACTTATCACTTTTCAGAGACGGTTCTTATCAGTTCTGCACTTTTAAACACCAAGCCAATAGACCTGTTTATACACATATTACACTGTTTTTGCATTTCATTTTACAATCAACAAGATCTAAACTGCTGCTCTGCATATGTCAGAGTTTATTCCTAACTACACATACAGTCTCTCAACAGTCCGCAGCAGTATTATTGTGCGCTCCACCGCATGTTTGGTCCGTCTCACTGGTCTCGGCGCTGACACATGAAGCCCCCCAGCGCTCTCTCTCTCTCTCTCTCTCCTCTGAGCTGACTTACAGTAGCTGAGTCCTCTTCACACCCGATAGTGGAGCGAGAGTGTGAGGGCCATTACCTCCTCACTCAAAGCCATCGTCTCACCCTCGCCGCTCCTCATCACAGACCACAAAACTGCGCTCTCTCACAGGGGAAAGAAGAATTTTATTTTATTTTTTACATGCTAGAACTGCTCTACACACATCTCGCTGAAGGGAAAAGTAAAAATAAATCTAGGTTTGTTGTGTGAATGACCACACTGTAGGACATTTAATCCTGGCTTGATTCAGTCATGTGACTTGACCTAGTTTCATCTGCCTCTCTCTCTCTCCTTTTTATTTATCTTCTCTAGTACTGTCCTCTTTCTTTTTCTCTCCTCCTTTTTGCTTTCTCTTCTTTTATCTCTCTCGCTTTTCTCTTTCTCAACCTGTCTCTCCCTCATTTTCCTCTCTGTGTGTCTCCTCCTTCTCTCTCTCTTTCTATCTGTCTCTCTTCCTCTTCTCCTCTCTCTGTTTCTTCCTTTTTTTTCAATCTTTCTTGCGCCATCCTTCTTTTCTCATTTACTCTCTTTTTCTCTCTTCTTTTTCTGTCTCTCTCTTCCCCCCTTTTCTCTCTTTCACCTGCCCTTTTTTCTCTTTCCCTATACTCACTCCTTTTCTCTCTCTCTTTCTTTGTCTCTTTCTGTCTACTCTCCCTGTCTTCCCCACCATCCCTCTTTTTTTCCTTCTTCTCTCCATTCTTCTTTTTTACCCAAGCTTTCTATCCCCTCTTTCTCTCTACCCCTCCATCTCCCTCTCTCCTTCCCTCTATCTTGCTGCCCCTTCTTTTACTCTGACTGTCTACCCCTTTTCTTCTCCCATACCTTTTCCCTTTTTCTCTCCTTTTTCTCTCGTCTATTCTCCTCCCTCCCTCCATTTTCCCTCCTCCCTCTTTCTCCCTCTTTTTATTCCCCATACCCCTTTCTTATCTTTTTCTCTGTCTTCACCACTATACCCCCTTTCTCTCTCCTCCTCTCTCATCTCCCTTCCTTTTCCTAATCTCTCTCCGCCCCCTCATACTCTGACCGTCTCCCCCTTTTCTCCGCTCTTCTTTTTTCTTTCTGCTTTTTCTCCCTTTTCTCTTTCTCGACCTCCTTTCCTTCCCCATACCTTCTTCTCCTCTTTCTCTCTCTTCGTCACTCTATACCTTCTTCTCTCTCCCTTTCTCGTTCTTTTTCCTCCCTCCTCTTACTCTGACTGTCTCCCCCTTTTCTTCTCCCATACCCTCTTCTCCTCTTTCGCACTCTCTCTCCTCCCTCCTCCTTCTCTCTCTTTCCCATCTATCTCTTCTCCCTCACCCCTTCTCTCTCCATTCTGCCCCCATCTCTCCTTCTGTTCTTTCTCTCCTCCCTTCTCTCTGCCCCCACTCTTTTGTTGAATCGCCGTCACGCTGGCTTCCAACTGTTTTTACACCGTGTGACTTCTTTACTTTTTAATATTTATCACTTTTTTCTTTCTACATAAATAAATGCAGCAGCAGTTAAAGACATGAGAACACGCGTCGTCTTTTCGAGCAGACTACAGGACAATCTCGCCTCACAGCTGGAAGGTCGCTTTCTTCATTTGTTCTCGTTTAAGACGTTTGTAAATTAGCAGCGCACATGTTCCAGCACAATAGACGGAAAGTCCTTCGATTTTTGTTCTTGGTTCAGAGAAAAAAAAAACATTGTTGGAGAATAGCTCTTTCTCACAATAGAGACAACGTGCTGGTTTAATTCCCTGAAGGTCCAGATTACTGTATAGAAGCTTTGCGGAGAGGTCATGTGACTGCGGTTACCATGGCGCCCATTTGAAGGAAGTCAAATAATGAACGAAATATACATAGATCTGGGTGAATGTATAGAGTTCACAATTGCGTGGCTGAAACAGTGGTATTTGTGTGGTGTTGTTGTTGTTTTTTGCTCTCTCAGATGCAGTTTCTAAATATGTTTGCTTATTTCATTCATTTCACTTCATCCATGGATTTCGATGGGCCAGTGTAAATGGACTCGCATGGAGCTTTTGATGGGCTCCAAACTCACTGTTCACTGCTTAATCTTATGATATTTACAGCCCAGTCTCCAAAAAACCTTACATATACAACAAAATGTCAATAACTAGTTGTGAAAAGCCACATGGTGACATTTTCTTTGGGTTTTTTGTTTTGTTTTTGAATGAATATTTTATTGAATTTTGTTTTTTATAAAACAAACAATGCAAATATATTCTCTCGCCACACTTTTACATCATTTATCAACTTTAAGTTACAGTGAGCCAGTTGGTGAAAGCAGACCATGTACAGTCATATTGTTTGAGCTTATTCAGGAGACTATATGTTACTTTCTCATAAGATGCCAGTTTAACCATATTTGAAAGCCATTCATCATAAGGGGGAGGACGTGTTTTCATCCAGTGTCTTAATATGATCCGTTTTGCTGTTGTGAGTGCCAAAACAATCCATCTCTTTTCAAAGATGAAAAGTGAGAATCTGGAAGGTCATTAGTGGAACCCAAAATGGCAAGTTTAGCAGAAATATTGAACCTTCTTTTTAGAACTTCAAAAATGATCTCCATTATGTTCTTCCACCAGTCTTGAAGAGCAGAGCAAGTCCAAAGAATGTGATAGATCGATGCTCCTTCCTCGTTACATCTCCAACAAGTGTCTGTGGGAATTAAGTTCCATTTATGTAGTTGCTGGGGGGTTCTATGCCATCGGTGAATAATTTTTAATTGAATAAATCTGCTGCCAATTTCTTTATACATTGAGTTTATATTTTGTAAGCAGGAATTCCAATCGTTCTCAGATATGTCCAAATTCAAGTCCTCAGCCCAGTGTTTTTTAACTTTGGCAAGTGGGTCGGCCAATTGGGAAAGTAGCAGTTTATAGATGTTAGATGTTGTATTTTTGTTAGTACATTTACAAAGCAATGATTCAACTTTCTTTGGGTTTAATGGGTAAATGTTAATCTAAACCAAGCCACAGTCTTGAACTTACCTATTTTATTAACTTGAAGCTAGGGCTCTTCGATCTGGGGAAAAAACATATAACAAAAATGGCTTTCATGAAGAAGAACCAAAAACAAAAACTTTATTGTGTCCTTGGCAGATTTATCAGACCTTTTTCAAACTAAATATAAATTTTCTGCCCCAAAGCTTGACTTTTTCTTTTTCTAACTTACCCATTAAACCAACGTGTTCTCATGGAATGCGTAAAATAGCACGCCATGACAAATTGCGTGTCACGACGACACCCTCTGCCTGTTTTAGCGTGCAATTACATGCTTGTTTTTTCCAGCGTAGTCTGGACACTCCTAGTGGTTGACGACAAACACGAGGTTTTTCAAGGGATTAACGGCAAAATTTAAGTCTGAAGTTACAACAGTGGGTAAGTTTAGCTCTTGACCTGGAGTTGGTTAAGGTGATTAGGATTGTGTTAGTCTTTATGAATAATAACACCTCTTAACATTCACCATTGAAATGAACTGGGACAGAAACGCGTCAAATACACACGCATAAAATAGAATTAGTGTTCATATGACACGCTGTTTACAATAGCGTGGTATTGACACGCTTATCCATGAGAACAGGCTGATTAAACCCAAAGAAAATGTCAACTCAAATTCATAGGTATTTTATATTTTGGCTTGTTGTAACATATTGACACAAAAAAAGGAGTGAAAACATCCCAATAGTGCGTTTTTCACATTTTGTTGTATAACTACGTTTTCTTCAGAGACTGTGTTGACTATTTATTGGTTTTAGATGGACTCATTGATAATCTCATTAAAATGAACTGAACAAGAAGTGAACATTGTTAGAGTTTTTATATTAAAAAGCCAACTGACTTCTGTGTACATAGTGAAACTCGTGATTTGCTGCTCTTAAGTCACGCACCAGCTGATAATATTCTATACTCACTTAGCTTGTTAGGTTATATAGTGCTATGTACTTGTAAATTATTGAGCAAATAACAACTTAGAAACTTGACATAAATAACATTTCTATCATTATGCAATGCTTTGGATCAACATCAGCCGAATGTGGCTGAACCTATATCGTAGCCGATACCCAATTCGGCAACAATCAATGGACCAGCAAGCTATCTGATCCTTGTGTCAGATCAGAGCATCACTAATTTTAATAGTTCTGTGTAATAATATAAATTACAATCGCCATAGAAATGAACTGGGCAAACAACAAGTGTCATACACAGAAAATATAAAATATGTTCACATGACAGAAACAGGACTTCAAATACTGTAGGTTATTTGTTATGGTCAAAACAAAAACGTAAAAAGTGGGCTAGTGCTTAACAGGCTCTTATAAAACGGTTTGCCATAATCTTTAGTGCTGTAGTTCTTTAGTCTTTTAGTCGATTAATCAGTCGATGGGGCTTTAGTCGACCAAAATTTGTATTAGTTGACCCAGCCCGACCGGAACCTGTGCCTAAGCCCGAGTCCGAACGTGCGCACTTTCTCTCTCTTCTTCCTCACCTTTTACTTGATCCGCAGGGATGAAACGAAAGACGTGCCTTCCCTGTCTTTAGTTCTGATTTCTCTTTTACCTGCTCCGCACTTATTCACAAGTCTTCTCTCTCTCTCTCCTCACTCTCGCGCCGTATAGTTGGCCACTTAAACACTGACTTCTTTTTATCACTGCAGTGGTTTTGTGCTGTGTTCTGACGCGCCTGTCAATCATCCGCGAAGCGCACGTGTTCAGTGCGGCTCTGCGTCTTGGCCCGAACCCGGCCGGGCCCACATTTCTCACGTTGTTGAGAAGCCCGTGCAGGCCCGGGCCCAGAATCTAAACTCTAGCTGAAGAGTTGGAACCGAATCATTGGTCTAATCTGCCTTTTTTTGATATAAACACTCGGTAGCACTTTAAAAGACCTCCACGGTACCTACCAGTTAAGTACCATGTCAGTTACTAGTAACTAACAGTGACACTTACTAGTACTTACTCTGGTACTTACTGTGGTACTTACACTGGTACCTAGAGTGGTACTTTGAGTGGTACTTGTACCAGCAGTTACTGGTACATACCACTGGTACTTACTGTGGTATTTACACTGGTACTTACACTGGTACCTACAGTGGTACTTGCAACAACAGTTACTGGTACATACCACTGGTAGTTACTGGTACTTACTGTGGTACATACACTGGTACTTACACTGGTACCTACAGTGGTACTTTGAGTGGTACTTGTACCAGCAGTTACTGGTACATACCACTGGTAGTTACTGGTACTTACTGTGGTACATACACTGGTACCTACAGTGGTACTTTGAGTGGTACTTGTACCAGCAGTTACTGGTACATACCACTGGTAGTTACTGTGGTACTTACTGCGGTACTTACACTGGTACTTACACTGGTACCTATAGTGGTACTTGTACCAGCAGTTACTGGTACATAACACTGATAGTTACTGGTACTTACTGTGGTACTTACTGTAGTACTTACACTGATACTTAAGGTGGTACTTGTGTCATCAGTGACTGGTACTTACAGTGGTAACTATTAGTACACTTACCACTTTTAATAATTTGTGGCACACACATATGTTTCAGTGGTGGTATAATTGGTACTAAATTAAAAAGTAGAGCTTATAAATTATGAATAACAATAAAATGCAAGTGTTAAAAAAGCACAACTGTCTTTATTTATGTCACAACAATATTGGGTATTGACAAATACCAAAGTAATTATTTGTTTCAGTAAACAAAACACAGAAAACAATTTACAACAATCTTAGCTTAATTCCAACATTTATTGATAAATACCATGATACATAATGGTAAATAGTGGTACTACAATGGTACTTATTACAGTAGTTGACAGTCAACTACTAGTAACAACGGGACCTGTTCTAAAGTGACACATACTGGTACTTGAGTGGTACTTACTACAGTAGTTGACAGTTAAGTACTAGTAACAACGGGACCTGTTCTAAAGTGATACTTACTGGTACTTCAGTGGTACTTACTACAGTAGTTGACAGTTAAGTACTAGTAACAACGGGACCTGTTCTAAAGTGACACATACTGGTACTTCAGTGGTACTTACTACAGTAGTTGACAGTGAAGTACTAGTAACAACGGGACCTGTTCTAAAGTGACACATGCTGGTACTTCAGTGGTACTTACTACAGTAGTTGACTGTCAACTACTGTAGTAAGTACCACTGAAGTTGCCCCACTGTGGCACCAGAGGTTCTTCTGTGGTCTCCCATCCGAGTACTGCCGAGGCCCAACCCTGCTTAGCTTCTGAGATCTGACTGGATCAGGCTTTGGCATGCTGGTATGGCTACGACCATACCAGCATGCCAATACTGGTGGTAAAAGTACCACTGTAGGTACCAGTGTAAGTACCACAGTAAGTACCAGTTACTACCAGTGGTATGTACCAGTAACTGCTGGTACAAGTACCACTCAAAGTACCACTGTAGGTACCAGTGTAAGTACCACAGTAAGTACCAGTAACTACCAGTGGTATGTACTAGTAACTGCTGGTACAAGTACCACTCAAAGTACCACTGTAGGTACCAGTGTAAGTACCACAGTAAGTACCAGTAACTACCAGTGGTATGTACTAGTAACTGCTGGTACAAGTACCACTCAAAGTACCACTGTAGGTACCAGTGTAAGTACCACAGTAAGTACCACAGTAACTACCACTGGTATGTACCAGTAACTGCTGGTACAAGTACCACTCAAAGTACCACTCTAGGTACCAGTGTAAGTACCACAGTAAGTACCAGAGTAAGTACTAGTAAGTGTCACTGTTAGTTACTAGTAACTGACACGGTACTTAACTGGTAGGTACCGTGGAGGTCTTTTAAAGTGCTACCAAACACTCTGTATCATATTCATTTTCTGTGTAAATTGTTGTTTTGCATGAACTCTATTGCACTTTTGCGTCAGATAAATTGTCAGATCAAACTATATATTTTTAAGCTTCAGAACTTTAGCCACGCCTCCTTTTTAGTCGACTAATCGGTCGATGGGACATGTCTTTAGTCGACCAAGAATTTCTTTGGTTGACTGCAGCCCTAATAATCTCTCTTTCAGTATTACAGTATAATATGTCTAAAGGTAAGGTTTAATGTGTCAAAATCAAAGGCACTTTGTTTAAAGAAAATAACTTAAAATCACAGATATATTGTTAATCTAATTGTTAATCTATTGCTATAAAAATATGTTCCCAGAGTCCCATCTATGTCTAAGAACAGATCGCTAAATCACTGAATTCCAGGAAATGCTGTTTTTGTTGTTAACATTGTGGCTAACAACTTGTGAAAAGTGCTTTAAACAAAATATAGTGAGTAATTCAAAGGCTCAGAAGTAATATACGTCTAATATGTTTGTAATGAAGCAACAATTCAGCATTTGATGAAATAATGCAGTGAGGTAGTTGTTGTTGTCCCCTCCAAGTATCAGTTCCATTCATCATCTTTCTTTTCCTCTCCTCATGCTGTCTGCTGAATTAGATCTGCTCGCACACAGATCAAGCTCTGGCAGACGGATTAGCCAGAAGAACATGTAGCTGGAGTCACTGAGCGGGGCTGAGGTTAGCTTTAGCGTGGGGCTGAGGTCAGAGCTAGCATGGGGTTGCGGTTAGCGTTAGCGCGGTGGGGTCGTCCGCTGGAATGTGAGGCATGCGTTCTCTCGTACAGTGATACAGAAAAGCTTAGTCTGTCTGCAAAAACTCCTAAATGCTACTTTTCAACACACATAATTTAGGACTCTGCTGCACCCACATTTTATTATATTTCAGGCTTTTAATACTTTAATTGTGATGAATGGAAGGAATGTAGAATTTCATAATCAAACTTGGCTTGGGAAGTGATGCACAGCGTTTTTGGAATTTTTCGAAAAGCGTTTTTACAGATATGATTTCTGCTTGTGTGTTTGTAGTTATATAAGCTTAGAATTAAATGTCAACAACATAGAAAGTTGAAATATCAAATATAAAATCAATAATCAATTTTTCATTTATGATGTTCCTTATTCATAAATATTGTCTATGTGAAACATTCAGTCAGCAAATTTCAATTTTTAATCGCTCAAAAGTGTATAAAATGTATTGTTTGACTATAACTTTGGACTTAGCCTGGTACCTTTGGACTTAGCTTAATAACTTATCTCATAACTTTGAATGTAGCTTTATAACTTAACTAGTAACTTTAGCTTAGCCTAGTAACTTTGGACCTAGTCTAGTAATTTGGCTAGTAATTTTGGACATAGCTCAATAACTTATCTAGTAACTTTGATTTAGCTTAATAATTTAGCTAGTAACTTTGGACTTAGCTTAATAACTTAGCTAGTAACTTTGGACTTAGCTTAATAACTTAGCTAGTAACTTGGACTTAGCTTAATAACTTAGCTAGTAACTTTGGACTTAGCTTAATAACTTAGCTAGTAACTTTGGACTTAGCTTAATAACTTAGCTAGTAACTTGGACTTAGCTTAATAACTTAGCTAGTAACTTTGGACTTAGCTTAATAACTTAGCTAGTAACTTTGGACTTAGCTTACTTATAACTTTAGCTAGTAACTTTGGACTTAGTCATAACTTAGCTAGTAACTTTGGACTTTGCTTAATAACTATCTAGTAACTTTGGACTTAGCTTAATAACTTAGCTATAACTTTGGACTTAGCTTAATAACTTAGCTAGTAACTTTGGACTTAGCTCAATAACTCATCTATAACTTTGGACTAGCTAATAACTTACTATAACTTTGGACTTAGCTTAATAACTTATAACTTGGACTTAGCTTAATAACTTAGCTAATATAGCTATAACTTTGGACTTAGCTCAATAACTCATCTATTAACTTTGGACTTAGCTTAATAACTTAGCTAGTAACTTTGGACTTAGCTTAGCATAACTTAGCTAGTAACTTTGGACTTAGCTTAATAACTTAGCTAGTAACTTTGGACTTAGCTTAATAACTTAGCTAGTAACTTTGGACTTAGCTTAATAACTTATCTCATAACTTTGGATTAGCTTAATAACTTAGTCTTAGTAACTTTGGTACTTAGCTTAGTAACTTAGCTAGTAACTTTGGACTTAGCTAATAACTTAGCTAGTAACTTTGGACCTTTGCTCAATAACTTATCTAGTAACTTTGGATTTTAGAGTCTTAATAACTTATCTCATAACTTTGGACTTAGCTTAGTAACTTGGGAGTAGTCTAGTAACTTAGCTAGTAACTTTGGACTTGCTCAATAACTTAGATAGTAACTTTAGGACTTAGCTTAATAAGTTAGCTAGTAACTTTGGACTTGCTCAATAACTTCGGTAGTAACGTTGGACTTAGCCTAAAAACTTATCTCATAACTTTGGACTTAGCCTCGTAACTTTGAACTTAGCATAAAAACTTACCTAGTAACGTTGGACTTAGCCTAAAAACTTATCTCATAACTTTGGATTTAGCCTCGTAACTTGAACTTAGCATAAAAACTTACTAGTAACTTTGGACTTAGCTCAATAACTTATCTTTTAACTTTGGACTTAGCTTAATAACTTAGATTATAATTTTGGACTTAGCCTAGTAACTAGCTAGTAACTTTGGATTTAGCCTAATAATCTATCTTGTAACTTAATCTAGTAATTTATCCAAACTTACTACATTTTTTTTTTATAATTACCAACACAACAAAATAATCAAGGAATTCATCTGATTGTCGAAAAGTGTTTTTCAAGAACAATACTTTGTGGTGTGAAGAAATATCTTCTTTATGACCATCTGAGGTGAATTAAGAGTATATAAAGGTACAACTTCTTCAAGTCGAGTCACAGCTGAGTTTTAATGGAAGATGTTGAACTGATCTCAGAAACGTTTTGTAGAAGTGAAAACATGGCAGATGGCTAGCATTTTCTTGACATTTAGCTTGCAGCTGCTGTTAGCATTGTCTGAGATTTTGTTTAGGCTGCTGGATATTTTTTTTTTCATCTTCATATGTTCAGGTCTGTACAGTATTCGGTGCAATATTATCCTTTGCTATTGTGGTTTTTGAACAGTGGATGAGAATGTTGTAGAAAACTGTTAAAAATGAAAAGAGTATATTAATTTCTGAAGAATACAATCTTATCAACAAGGTTTATGTCCATTATATTTACGTCCAAAATGCTCCAAATTGTACATATGACTGAATAAACCAATGTAAAGCATATTTTAGTTAAAATACAATCCAATTACACGTTGGACTCAAAGTAGGGAAGAGCGAGTTTGGTTGTCACATTTTCTTACTTTTTCCATTCTAGCCCATGGAAAAAGCCCAAAGTGTCAGGTATGTAACAAGTCTACAGTGCCCTGTATCTTATTCTGATCAAACGTTACTGATCACTAAATAGACAACCCCATTTCCCCTAACCCTCAGTCACTGTTCCTCGTATCCCTGGTTGCTGTAATAGACAAATTGAATAGTTCATTCTTAAGCTTTGCTCGGTGAGAGAACAATCTTCTCTCTATTCTTTTCTTGGCTCAAAGGGCTCATTCCTTCTACGCAATTTCAAGTACCCTTTTCCTCTCCAAATCCTGATTCTGGCTTCTCATTTGTACTTTTTAAGCTAGCCACTCTAGTTTATTTGGTTATTTTCCTTTTCTTAATCCAGTTGGCGTTTCTTATTCGTTTATAATAGCTGTAATTTCACCTCAGAGTGCACTTAATCCCGTTTTTCTGGTACATTCTGTATCAAAGCGTGTATTGTTTTGATTGTAGACTTGGGCGGCTGCAGGTCCAGATGTGGAAAAAAAAGTATTGCGTTTTATGAATATGTTTTCCCATAATAAGGAGCTTTCAGTCAGACGGAGGTTCCCATGGCATGTGTGTAATAGATTTAATAAGAGCACCTGTGGAAGTGCTTAAGGAGGCTGGAGAACGGGAACACTTGGAGTCTGATGGATGGTCATTATGTGAGCTGTAAGCAGAGGTGGGTAGAGTACACTTGAGCTCAGGTTCTGATTGGTCGCCACGCTGCGTTTGCCGTAAAAGGTTCAGCGCTGTTCTGGGGCTGGGTCAATATATTTATAATGTTTGATGTTCAGTGTAGAAGGTGATATTTTAGTTAACTACTCACTCATTGGTGTCTTGGTTGTCGATTGTGTTTTTAGTTAGTAAGCACTTTGCAAATTATGCAGATTTTTAACTTTTTTTTGAACATGGAAATCTCATTCAGATGCACTTTTTTTCTTTGTGAATAGTCATTTAGCAATTAAACCTCTGAGTTTGTGGTCTTGTGAGGACAGTTTGGATCAAGTGTTTGGTCAGAGCATTGAGACACCAGTTTTGTGAAGTTGGGGCCTTTTAGTCGACTATTAGCTTCTGCACTAACATCTTCCAGTTTCAGACATAGGTCGCTTCATCTGGTGGCGTAGTTGCTATAGTGACACAGCGGTTAACTCCAAATGTGATGGACGTCAGATGAGAGATTTGGGGCTAGTCCTGACTTAATCTTCTTAAAAACAACAACCACAAAAAAACTCCTTCTCTTTTGTCATCTGTTGCAGACACAGCAATGGCTGTAACAGCCCACAGCCCTCTGAACCGGGCTTTCATAAAGAAAAGTTGTAAGTGTGGGCAAACTATGCTGTGTGCTGATGTGCTCTTAAGCCCGGGCAGAGGCGCTGTCGAGGGTTTTTCTTTTCTTTTCTTTATGAAAACCCGGTTCAGATGTTGTATTGAAAAAAAATATTTAGTTAAAGTTAAAGTTGCTTGATTCTAGGATTTGAAAACCAATTTCAAGCATTTGACTAATTTAACCATGATTTAGAGACCTAGGTTTCTAGACCTAGGGAATTGCTTCTTATTTCGAGCCAAAATATTTGCCAATGGGTTAAGAAAACTGTTCTTAATCACTTTGGCAATTTTTATGTCTTATTTTAAGGCAATTTTTTTTTCATCATTCAGCCAAAAATGACTTGGAATACATTACATAAGCAATTAAATCTTACCCAGGTAAAAAAAAGCTCAAATGTGAATTGAAATTCTGATTCCAAGTCATTTTAAGCAAGTCTGAATATATCGTTTTTTGCAGTGCATGCACTTTTCCTGCTGTTACAGTTGTTGCTGTATCTACAACAGATGATCAAAGAGGACATTGTTTTCTCATATAGAGGATGGCTTCGAGACAAGCCTAAAACCTCTGCATTTGCACACCTGATGCAAACAAACAACCAACTTCTGTCAAAACCAATCACATGGCTGCCCTTCACCTTCAGCTTCTCCTTTCACCTTCTTCTCATGCTTTTCCAGCAGCCAGCTCTGTTTGAAATGTGTATGTAGGTGAAGTTAAGGGTAGGGCTTTTCAACTGTATTGTTGTCAGAAGGTCCAGGTGTTTCGGTGGACAGTGATCTCCGGGCAGGAGGTGCAAGACGACCCACCATTTTTATTTGAAGTCGCTCAAAGTAACTACTGCTGTATTCGATATTTTGGAAAATAAAATATATAAAACAACTGGGTACCAAACTAGAACTAAAACAACAAATTAAACTCCCCCGGAATCAAACCAATAAGAACAATATCGAGGGATAGCTTCACTTTAATGTCATTCATTCACAGACTTAAAGAATTCTAGCTTAGTGTTCATAAGAATGAGACAAGACAAGATTTTGACAGACCACTCTGACATCCAACATTACCTCGAACACCCGGATGCTAAAAATAGCGCTTTTTCTCCAACTCTGACGCTGTCCAGGCATCTGCAGGCCTCCGTAAATCTCACATCACTTCCCCAGCCTTATCCAAGAGTCGAAGGCTATAAAACACGATGCTATCTGGTGTTGATACTTCACAGCTGAGAGGAGCCAGTGTGCGCTTGGGGCCCGCGGCGGGTGTCATGTGAAAGGGGGACGGCGAAGATCAACAGTAGGATACGGAGTTTTAAATGCTTCCTTCTGTTTGTCTGCTGTTCAAGAGGCTCTTTCTTAGCCGAGGTTTCTTCTGGATCACACACTTTGGATTAGAGCTGCTTGTCCCGGGCTGTCCTGAGGAGGCGGGGCTTTGTTTGGTGTCTGCTTTAGTGTGTTTAATCAAAAGGCTTGTTGTAAGAGGGGCATTTGTGAACTGAAACTTTAGGTTGAAGAATGTGATGATGTAAGGCGAGATGGTGGGCAAGAGACTGTTTTTTTTTTTTCTTTAAATGCCATTGTACTTTGCCGTGAAATCTCTGAAAAGTCATTTTGTGAATCTGTTTTTACTAATCATTAGACCCTGCTTCTTCAAGACAAAGAGAGACAAGTCCAAGTCATGGAGAGACAAGTCCAAGTCAGGTCCCAGGTCAAAAAAGAGAAGTCCAAGTCAAGTCCCAAGTCAGAGAGAGACAAGTCTGAGTCAAGTCCCAAGTCAGTCCCTTACAAGTCTAAACCAAGTCCAAATGCTCTCTCAGTTTTTTTAAGTCTTGACAGGATACATCTTGTATTTTTGCAATTTCATATGTTTGTTTAAATTATTCTATTTAGAATAAAACAACCACAAGTAAAGACGTGAGGAGGGACACGTTTGGGTTTTTTAATGGAAAACTATGCAGTTTATTTTTTTAGAAGCATCAAGTTGTCTCAAGTTACAGAGGAACAAGTCCAAGTCAAGTCCCAAGTCTTAGTCCAAGTTATGTCTCAATATGAATGTTGTTCTTCAAATAAATTAAAGATTTGTCCATTAAGTCAGGGGTCCCCAACCTGTAACTCGGTTAGCTTGCCAAAAGAGATTCAGTAGCAAAGACCACAAACCACAAATAAATGCGAATAACATTTATTGAAGGAATGAATAACGATGAATTTGTGAATTTTGATAAGCTGTATGATTTGGCTTCAATGGGGCCTAGGCTCCCGGGCCTCGTATCCCCCGTACCTGTAAGAAGAAGCAGAGAATAGAATTTATGGGTGAACACGTGGCTTAAATAGTGAATCAACCGGAAGGGGTGTAGATGTGGTGTGGTCCTGCTCCCGAACTTAAGATAACAAACTTATCTTCATTTAGAATCATACAAATTATGCTTTTTTATTAACATTTTTTTTTATTATTAAGTGCCTATTTCTATTGTAAATGTATCTTTAGATGCCCTTGTGTCCACTTCTAAATAGATGTTGGCTACATTTTCATATAGGCCCACATAACTATGCCACAGTCAACTTCACATTTTAATCATCACTAAAAGTAGTAGCTCGCTAACAGTTTTCTTTTGCAAAAGTAGCTCTCTTGGCGAAAAAGGTTGGAGACCTCGGCTCTAGGTCCATTTGGGCTTCTGATAATCTGTGTTAAAAGGCTCTTTCAACAGACTGTTTGTTTATCTGACAGTTTGGACTGCCCACGTGTGTCATGTGACACTCTGAGGAAACTGTCAAGTAAACAAATAAACTCTGGTCTGTTGAAAGAACCTTTGAAATAAATTAGCCTAAAGTTTTGGCAAACAAGAACATTTGACAAAATGGCACATTCCATTTTGATTTGATGATGCAACACAAACCAATACATTTAAGCAAATACATCATTTTTGGACAAATAATCACAGCTGGCAAAAGTAGTGAATTGAGGTTGCATTATAACAAACTTGTCTGGATTATATTGTGATTTGAGTCCAAGTCACGACTTGCAAGTCCAAACCTCTGGTAGAAGTAGAAGTTTTTAATTTTAATTTAACACCTTTTTTGCTCGCATTTCATTATACCTAAGTTTTTATTTATTTAATTTTTAAAAGTGATGTAGTAACTCATAAGCTTTACATATTGTCTATTGTTGTATTTAAAACAGGCTTAGTCATTGGATATTTTGAGACTCTTTTAAAAACATACTTTTATTTGTTGGCTTTTAACCAATAATGAGTTCTTTTCCGATGACTGTGTTTTTTAAATAATAAGTCTAGGTTACTTTTATGAATAAACCCCAACACTAGTTTAGGTTTCTGAACTTTACTTGAATGTGTGCATGGATCTTAACTTGGATAAGATGTAGATTTTGAAACGTTTCCATTGCATATAGTATCTGGCACACAGACTGGACATGTGCCTTTGCTTTGGTCCCATGTAAAAGCAGCTCATCAGTCTATCTGTCTGTCTGTCAGATCTCACTGAACTACCTCTGACTGCAGCTCGTCAGCCTGAACAAGACAAATGAGAGGCTATAAATTATCTGGAGCTTAACCCTGGAGCTGCGAGCGTCTGAGAGCCTCTACCTGACTGTGGGAAAACCGGGACTGTTCCATCGGGAAAATCGTATATCTGTCTGTTACTCTGGGCTACTTTTGTCGTTTTTACAGCTGTGCAGACTTTAGCTGGTTATTTTTGTCGTTGCCATCTACACGCTGCCTTTTCTTCTCCACAAATGTTGATAATTGTTGCTCATTAATAAGTGATACAGCTGCCCGTTGCGAGGTTGAATTGTTTTTTGACCTTTAAATAGCCAGAAATGCAGTGTTTTCTCTGAACACACAGGACAGTCCTGAACACTGACACTTCTGATTGCCAGGTTTTGCAGGGCTGTTGTCGGACTTTTAACCCTTGGAGCCCCATGATGTCGCCGATGACATCAAACAATAAGTTTTACTTAACAAGAAATATCTCCGGGTGCATGATCAGCAAGTAGCTTCTTGTGTGAGTTCAGAGCATTGTTTGGCACTGGCCTAGCTAGTAGCTCAGGTCTTTCATAAATGTTGTCTGAGTGACTATTTTGCTACTAATACTTAGCACTTGATTAATTAGTTTTATATCAGCTGTGACATGCCAGTGCTATGACACATGAGTTTGAAAACATTTGTATTTATTTTATTTTACAGTTGTGAGCATGTCCCAGGTCCATCCATGCACAGTGTTGTCAGTCCTGCTCTCCTCCAGTCGCAGCGGCGCCCTCTTCAGGCCAGGAAGAATTTGGACATAAGACTGAATAATTACACTTCTGTTATAGCTACAGCTCTAATTTTTGGCACCATGCTCCACAATACTCCACATACTATATTTCAAGTGTTCAAAAAGTCCTCATTTTGAAGCTTATATGAGAAAAGAGGGAAAGAGTGAAGAAGAGGGGTGAAGTGGAAAGGGTGAGTAAGAAAAAGAGAAAGGTAAGAGAGTGAGGAAGAGAGAGAGAAAAGGGGAATAAGAGGGGGAAGGTAAGAGAAAAGAAAGAATAAGATAGAGAGAGAAAAGGAAAGAGAAGAGAAAGAATGAGGGAAAGTATGAGAGGGAAAAAGCAGAGAGATAAAGAGAAGGGAAGAGATAGAGAAGTCAGAGTGAGCAAGAGAACAAAAAAGAAAAGAGTGAGTAAGTGAGAGAAAGAAAGAAAGACAGAATAAGAGAAACACAGAGAGACAAAATTATATAAGGAAAGAAAAACAACAACAACAACAACAACAATGCCATTTCTACTGTGACATCATCACGAATCAGCCTTTCTGATCCCAAACACCTCTCCTCCCCACGGTTGACCAGCTCTGTTTGACGAGCGCTTGACTTTGCCCTGTACACGTGCTGCTGGGTGGATAACATGGCGCTTGTTGACACTGGGGTTATGTGACAGACAGACGTACTTCTCTGTAGGCTGCCGGTACACAGTGTGGTCGTTGTGGTTGTGGTGGCTCCTTCCTGTCTTTGGCTAAGTCCCGCCCCCACACACACACACACATCTCACTTCAGCTGCAGGAGGTGTGAAAACTGTAGGCAGCGTGGTTCACTTACATACATGTGCTTATGGTGTGGATAAATATTGTGTACAATTTTTTTTTTACTCTTAAGTGCCAGCAAATTGAGAAAACTAGAGATCGTTAAGCAGAGGTTCTGAAACGTTTCAGAACTGGGGGAGCCCTATAGTTTTATTGCATATCACTTTAGATTAGTGTTGATCTGATACCTATTTTACAGATTCGAAACCAATACTTTGTCAAAACTGCACATTTCAGGGTGGCCTTTTATTGTGGGCAGTATAAGGTACACCTGTGCACTAATCATGATGTCAGATCAGCATCTTGATGTGGCACACCTGTGAGGTGGGATGGATTATCTCAGCAAAGCAGAAGTGCTCACTACCACACATTTAGACAGATTTGTGAACACTGTTTGAGAGAAATGGTAATATTGTGTATCTGGAATGAATTTTAGATCTTCAAGTCCATCTCATTAAAAAAATGGGAGCAAAAACAAAAGTGTTGCGTTTATATTTTTGTTGAGTGTATATATATGCACATATTTGTGTTAGGTATATTCCTATAAAAAAAGTAAAAAGACCCTCATCCTAATGAAATATAAACAAAAGTCTGAGTTAGCATGTTAGCTTGTTAGCACCTGTTGGACCATTGTAAGAGTTAGTTTAACCACAGTCCTTCTATAAAGGCTTAATGAACCATCACAAAGGTAATATGGATGTGTGTCTGTATATATGGAGTATTTTTGTGGTTAAACTCTGAAGAGTCTCCACAGAGTCTTTTCCAGCTCCTTTGAGCATTAGCCACGAGCAGATAACAGCAGATAACAACCCTCGGCTCTTCATTCAGGACAATACAGGGTGGTATCGCATCAGAGATTTGACTCGTCAATACCGATACCTGAAAAACGTGCAGTATTAGTGGTTTTACTGGTAGCCTATAGGAACAACCCTACTTTAAATACCTTACATACATTCATTTTAAAAACCATAGGCTACTTTATGAAATGATGTTTATTGCTTTAGGCTATTTAACGTGTGGTGGTTCATTAATGCTAAATTTTGAATGATTCAGGTCACTGCGTGATGTAGTCCTCCACTCCATACTCTTTCCCTTTCTCTTTCATTCACTCTTTTCTCCTTTTCCTCTCTTCTCTCTCCCACCTGTCTCTCATTCTGTCTTCTCTTTCCTGCTTCTCTCTCTCTCTCTCTCTCTCTTATTCTTTCTTTTCCTCTACCTCTCCCCCTCTTATTCCCTTTTTTCTCTATATCCCTCATTCATTCACCCTTCTCTTTTTCTTACTCACTCTTTCCTCTTTATCTCTTCTTTTTCACTTTCTCTGTCTCTTTTTTCATACTCTTTCCCTTTGTATTTCATTTACTGTTTTTCTCTCTTTCCCCCTTTCTTATTCTTTCTTTTCTCTTTTTCTCTCTTCTCTCTCTCACCTGTCTCTCATTCTGTCTTCTCTCTCTCTCTCTTCTTTTTTTTTCTTTCTTTTTCTGAATCGACATCTTTGGAGGAAGTGAGAGTCTCTGTTGTGGCTGGATCTGTTCGTGTTGTCTTTGCACCAAGGTCTGGAGCACGATGTAACGTTTTGTTTGGTCTAGCCTTGCACTATAGCCTTATTTAGCATTGTTTTACTGTTGAAATAGGAAATGACATGGCCTTGACCTGTGGCGTGCCCCAGGGGTCAATCTTGGGACCTCTTGTGTTTAATCTATACATGCTGCGTTAAAGAATCTGCCGTTGTGCTTAATGTAATTGTACATTAACCTGAACCTTCACAAACAGGAGAAAATGTGTCCTTTTTGGATTATTTTTTAGCTTTGTCAGAGCGAGTACAAGACCTCACGATGACATGAAAAAGAAGAACCGCATATCGCATGAATATCAAGATTGCAACAAAATAAAGGAAGTTCTTCTTTGAGTGAAAATTATGTTTAGTCATTATTAATTTTAACATTATATCAAAAAGCACAAAATGTACAAAAAACAAAAACAAAAAAATGAATGATTTAACATTGTTGCTGTATTAAAATGTGTATGTATATTTCAGTATAACAATACAGTTTGAAACTTTAGTATTGTGACAACACAAGAGCAGAAATACATTGGTACTAGGAATGGGACGATTCACTTGAGTCACGATTCGATCCGGTTTTTCAATTTTGCATCCACAATTTTTGATTTTGTTCGATTTTGTTAGTATATCTATATATATTTTTTTGCCTTAAAACACAAAATAAGCCATACATTACAATTAAAGCAAGGTCACTGATGGGAGTTTTTCAGAACTTGTATTTTCTATGAACATTTTTTTTTTTTTAATATGGGCAAAATCCTTATAAATGCAAAAGTCATACTTGTAAAAGGTAACTGTCCATGTATATAGATAAAAAAAGACTTATTAGCCCAATGTTTCACATTTTCCAACAGTCTCTGAAGAAATCGTAGATGTACAACGAAACGTCAAAAACATACAAAAAGCACATTTTTAGAACTTTTTTCAAAAAGCACAAAATATCAAAAGATACAAAAAGATTAAAAAAAAAGAGACTTAAATTATTTAACATTTTTGTTTTATCAAAATGTGCTTGTATAATTTAGCATAAATATAAACTTTAAATTTTACACCAGAGCAGTATTTAGGATGGTACTTTTCACTTAAGTCACAATTCAACTCATATTTTGATTTTGCAGCCTGTATTATTATTTATATTACACAACTATAGTGTGTGCATTAGTCAGTGGCCACGCACTATTTTAGTGCTGGACCAAAACTGATTCTGGCCTTTCAATATACTTCGACTGCATACTTCAAACAATTTTCGAAGTTTTTCAATTATTTTCCATCCCTAATTGGTACGTTTTACAAAACCAATCAATTAAAGGCTTTTTTTTTTTTTTTCTAATTACGATCAAACTTTGGACTTACGTTTTTCCATCCTTTTCACATGTCTATTTTAAAAGGAATGTGGTATTTTAATTATACTTGTCATTAAGAAAAGAAAAAATTCCAATCTCAACGAGTCTCTTTGGACCAACCCAATATGGAACGTTTGCATATCTATGTCTATTTTTGTATTTTTTCCACTTAATCAATATCTTCAACATAGTTTCTTTTCTCAAAAACCCGACTCATTTCCCTTGTACTTTCTATAACAACACTCCACCTCACTCATTCACATCTTCATGAGCTCTGCATTTCCTTGTTTACACGCATCAAATGAGCAATCAATTCACACAGACACTTTTACTACGATGACAAATTCCACATCTGAGGCGCTAACATGCATCACGCTTTATTTATACACTTATTTTTTTCCTGCTCCGCGTCAAGGTGTAGCCCGCAGCCATCTCTCTTTTGTTGACGAATGTGCTTTGGCGTGGCGGATAAATAAGGGCTGGCGGGCACGTCTAAATATTTCCTCTCGAAAACGGGAGATGCAGAAGGAAAAGGGGGGAGGGAAGACGCTTCGCTGATCGGGCTGATGCTGTGAAGTCGGAGCGATGCCCACGAGCGTTTCCTGATGATCGCTCATTAAGGATTCCACAGTTTGGTTTTGTTGTTTAAAGCGCGTGTGACAGATTAGTGCGTTCGTCAGTTAAACCTTGTGAAGATGATTATGTTTAAGATTTTGCAAAGCGTTTTGACTGGGTTTCACCAAATGTGGCTGTTTGATGAGGTTCATAATTGTCTTGATATACAGAGGTAATTTCACAACTGTTACCAAGCAAACATTTCTTTTTTAAATATAGGCCAAAATCCATACAGGAAAATCTAACTTAGATAAAAGCACTTCACTTAAGCATAAGTACTGAATCTTAAAAGACTAATTTTAAGATTGTTTCACTTAATAAGACCAAGACTTACTCATATTATTGGACTTGTTTTAAGATTGTCTTTCCTGATTTACCTTACCTAGATATAAACACTTATTTTAAGCAAATGTGTATTTTTTTAAGCCATAAGTGCTTGAATACGGCGCTCCATAGTATTCACGAAAAAAAAATATTTATCTCGTAATTACGAGATAAGATCTCGTAATTACGAGATAACTTTCTCGTAATTACGAGATAGTTTTCTCGTAATTACGAGATAATTTTCTCGTAATTACGAGATAATTTAAATGGCTTTTCCCACATTCTGTATACCCACACGCTTCGTATAGGCTAAGCTAGTGACTTTATCCACAACGAGTAGTCTTTTCTGTGCTAGCTTGATGTTTCTAAATAGCTAAGATGTACTTGTGGATTTCGTTAGGTTAAATTAAGTGCCTGTGGTCTTCACTGCAATGTTTACGGTCGACAAAAAGTATGAAAATAGCTAATAACGTGACTGTCAATTCACGCTACAGTTAGCATGCTATTATAAAGACGGCCAGTGTGTGGAGCTGTTCACCCACCAGAAAGAAGCTAGTGGTAATCGGCAGGTTTTTTAAATAAAACTCGATCTTCTTGACTGTTGACAGTCAGTCTCACTCATCCTTAGAAATGTGCGGCAGTTTTTCTGTGGCTCCAGCGTCTGGTTTTCAATTTATTTGGCCATAAAGGAGAGAAGTGCTGCAACAGACTTGCAACATACGGGCATTTTTGCAGTACCCACCCACTCTGGGTGATCCATGCGGAAGTGTAGCAAATGTGCAGCATTTCTCTTCTTTTTGGCCAAATAAATTGAAAACTAGACGCTGGAGCCACAGAAAAACTGCCGCACATTTCTAAGGATGAGTGAGACTGACTGTCAACAGTCAAGAAGATCGAGTTTTATTTAAAAAACCTGCCGATTACCACTAGCTTCTTTCTGGTGGGTGAACAGCTCCACACACTGGCCGTCTTTATAATAGCATGCTAGTGTGAGTTGACAGTCACGTTATTGGCTATTTTCATACTTTTTGTCGACCGTAAACATTGCAGCGAAGACCACAGACACTTAATTTAACATAACGAAATCCACAAGCACATCTTAGCTATTTAGAAACATCAAGCTAGCACAGAAAAGACTACTCGTTGTGGATAAAGTCACTAGCTTAGCCTATACAAAGCGTGTGGGTATACAGAATGTGGGAAAGCCATTTAAATTATCTCGTAATTACGAGAAAATTATCTCGTAATTACGAGAAAACTATCTCGTAATTACGAGAAAGTTATCTCGTAATTACGAGATCTTATCTCGTAATTACGAGATAAATATTTTTTTTTTTCGTGAGTACTATGGAGCGCCGTACTTGAACCAAGAATAGATTTGCTTAAAAATCTTGTCAAGAGAACTTGAAACTAGCATTTTCTTGTCAAATTTTCTGACTGCATTGGCAGAATATTTAACTTGAAATAAGACATTTTTACCTCAAAATAAGCCAAATTTATTTTTTTAAGGCCTTTTTTCCTGTTGAGCTGCATTTAGCCTGTAGATTTCAGGTTTATTTTAACTGTCATTATATTTAATTAAAATTGCCCCACAAGACAGACAAACAAACACGTTAGCTACCTTAACAGAGCTAAACAGGAAGTGCATTTCCAAGCCAAGTGGGCGGGACAAAATGACTCTAGAGCTAATTCTTCATTGACATGTCTCTTCGACTGATTAGTCGACTAACAGGGAGCGTGGTAAAAGCTGTCAAAACAGTTCTAAGCTAAAATGCTTTAAAGTTTATGCAAAAATTGGACTTTATAAAAAAAAAAAAACTGTCCGTGTCTATGTAAAAAGCCATATCACCCCAACATTTTGTTCCCAAATTTTCCAACACAGTCTCCGAAGGAAACATAGATGTACAACGAAATGTTAAAAACGTACAATAAACACATTTTCACATTTTTTTTTTACTTTAATATGCAACAAAAAGCCAAAATGTTCTGCCAGATTTTTTATGCACAAACTCAAATTCAAAAACGCATGTTCAGATTCTAAATCAAATTCAAAACACAAACTTAAATTCAAATAAATGAAAACAAATTTTTTGGAATTGAACTTGACTGTTTTTGAATTTGGGTGCGTCTCTTTGAATGTGTGTTATTGAATGGATTTTTTTTTTTTTTTTTTTGCTGAATTTGCGTTTGTATTTTTGAATTTGCGTTTTGCCTTCCAGGGCCACCTTTTTATCTTTACTTCCCAAGATCTTATCTTATCTTTTTCCAATCCATCAATGACATCACAAACTCCTCCATTGGACTATTTTACAAGAAAATCAATCCACGTCCTCAGGAGACCTTTTAGACAGACTACTTTAAAAAATGACATTCTTTTCTCTTTCAAGGCCAAAGTGAAGCTCACACACCAACCTTACAGCCCCACTCAAAGAAATACTTACCTCTCCCATTGATCTGCCCTCTGTTCCTTCCGCGCCCTTATATGGTCGTCCCCCTGGAGCCCCGTGTGAGAAAGCCTGCTTTATTGCACCTGGGAGACGTATTTAGAGCCCTATGAACTCTGACCTTGGCCTGAATCGCCGCGGCAACCCTCGACCGCGGACAATCGTTAAAGAGATTTTTTTTTTTTTGCGAGAGCCAAAATGCGGTTTCTCGTAAATGCTTTGAATGCGTTCGCGTCAAAAGGGCTCGGGGGTTTGTGGTGTCTTGTAAAAGTTGTTCGGACCAATCAGAGGCGTCCGTTAATGGGAATACCTCGGCCGTAAGCGGACCGGAGACTTCAGGGACAATGGGGAAGTTTGGACGTCTCGGTTTCACGAGTAGGGTGTCATTAAGTTTGACGTTTATAAGGCGTAAATCAGAGGCTTGTGACAGTTGAGGTGGGTGATTGATAACGTTGTTTTTTTTGTTTAAAGAAAAGGTAGGAAGAGTAAGCTGCAAATGTTCTAGAGCAGTGATTTCTGTGACATTTTTTTTTTATTTTTGTTTTGATGAAATCGTCATATCGTCATTTATCATTACTCTATTTAATGCAACTAATGTTTGGCATTTTTTTAATACCATCTTCCATGTTCTGAGGAATTAACCAATCACAGTAAAGTGTTCTTTTTTGCCGAAAGTTGTGTATATTATATGAACAACTTTCTGTTTTATTGTGAAAATGAAATAAAGGCAAAGAACCGGATCATACTGGTTAAGGTTAAGGTACACTTTATTGTCCCCGTAGGGAAATTTGTCCTCTGCATTTAACCCATCCTTCAATGCCTCTGGGGCATCTCCTCAGGAGCAGTGATCGTCGCAGTGCAGCGCTCGGAGACCATCTCCAGATGTTGTTGCTAGGCTTGGTCAGGACTACACTAGCTGGAGGTTATTACCCTAACGTGCATGTTATTGGTTGGTGGGGAACCGGAGTGCCCGGAGGAAACCCACCAGACACGGGGAGAAACATGCAAACTCCACACAGAAAGGCCCGGGCCTGTGCGGGAATCGAACCCGCGACCTTCTTGCTGTGAGACAAGAGCGCTAACCGCTCAGCCACCGTGCCGCCAGCTTGATAGGCTGGATTTGTTGTCTGTTTTTCAATAGCCTATGCATCATTTGATCCACATTCCATTTAAATGGTTAAGACCTTGTAGTCCTGGTTTAGTCTCGGCTCAGAAAATCAGTCTTGTTCAAGATTTAGTTTACAACTGATGTAATCCAAATACACAATTGGTTTGGAACTCTGCCTAATCCCACTGCTACTTTGATTTGTTCTAGTTCAAGTCTGGTTGTTGATTGACGCTGGGTTTGTTTTGGCTGACTCCTGTTTTAATTTTGTTTTTAATGTGGCAGTGCGTTGTTGTTTTAGTTTGTATTTGTCGCAATGAAAAAAAGTAGACCTCGGACCATAGCTCTTTGAAAAATCTGGCCCATTGGTAAATATAATTGAATAGCCCTGATCTAGACTAGATGTTTTGTCGGCATTAACGCAGGTCACGTGATTCAGCCAAAAAAACGTGATTGAAAGCGCCTCACTCTTCTGCTGCTATCTTTTTATCTTCCTCGCTCTCATAAACAGTCCATTAACAGAGTATCAGACAGCGCGACAGAGACGAGTCTGAGCTCTGTATGAGTTTTTAAATCATCCAAAAAGACCCAACAATCACAGAGATATGGCCCGTTAAAGACTTCAAACTGTTGTCACTTCATTAAATATGCGCATGGAGAATTAGCTGTGTTGGTTTTTCTTATGAACAGACCTCTGTTTGTATTCATACCTTGACAGTGTCTGGTCTGCTGGTTTATACAGGTTTTGGTGCCATTTTTCTACTTGGGACAGTAGGACAATAGCGCCATCTGCAGTCCGACCTCTTCAGAACCGTGTCCCAGGTGTGAGAGAGTTGGTAAGCCCCCTCGTCCCGATTTACAGTCTGGTGGGCGCGTTTTCGGATTTCGATGGCCTCCCTGATCCAGCGATGGTATTTGTTGCTTTCGTTGTTGTCCCAATCCATCAGGTGGTTCTCTCTCTTTCAATGAATACAAACAGTGGTCTGTTCATAAGAAAAACGAACACATAACTATAACAGAAGACCTAATGAATTTAATCAGATTATGGAGAATTAGCGCTCAATCAGTGGAGAGCGCAAACTTTTACACCTGTGTTTGTGACGTTTACTAGTTTGAAAACTTTAAAAACTGGGTTACTTCTCGCTGTGCATTTAGTGAGCATTGTGCTGGTTTAAACCAGGACTATCCCAGAACTGGACCAGGTTTTCATCCTGTCTGCTGTGGGATTTTTAAATATTGATTTTGTTAGCACTACTTGGGTGTTTCCCTATAGAAAATGAATAGAACGGAAGAGACGAGCCACACTTTTGAGACAAACTGGAGCCTGTTGAAGTAAGCCTATTGAACTCATACAATTTCAGCATTTCCACCACAAAACTAATAAATGTAGCTAAAGTTCTGGTAGGCTATTTCCAATAAATTACATTTAATTATCTGCCTTAATGTCTTAACTTCGAGATAATATTGTTTTCTTTTGTCCTGAAAACTTTGAAAAGTGACCTTTATGCTAGAGTGTATGCTAATGTTATTTAAAGTATTTAATCTAAAAACAAGACCTAAAATGTAGACCAAACAACAATAATTCCAATCACTTTTCCTTAGGAGTTGTTCTGTGTTCAAATAAATTGCTTTACATCTGAAGCTTTGATCCATCCATTCCATATTTCAAACTAAATAAACCCGCACAATCCTTGAACTTCTCACCCATTCCTCTTCTATGGTTTCATTAGAACCTTGTCGTTTAGCTCCGTATCAATAAACTAGCCTTTATTCGCTAGCGTTAGCCAATCTCATTAGCACGGGCCTGTAAAGCGCTAGCTGCACTTTCATTAGCGAAGCTCTTTTAACGAGGAAACCCCCAGTGTGTTTACATTGCTCTGATCCCCTCTAATAGCTCGCGAGGATAATGCTGATTGGCTATGTTTAAGCTAACGATTTCGAGAGCAAAAGAAAAGAAATCCTCTGTGTTTTACGTGAGAAGATCAAAACAGTTCCTATTCAGGCTCTTCGGCGGCGCTAAGTCAAATGTAATGAGCTAATTCATTGATATGTATGTGGTATATGTCACACAATGGTCGGAATGGTGAAGAGGCGTATGATTTATGGATCTGGACAAACACGTGTAAACATCTCGAAACAGCAAATGGGTGAGATGAGTCATTATGGTGTGGTTCTACAGATGCACTGAGAACAAATCAAGTGCCTCGATATAATGGCTAAAATGTATCAATGTTTTTTTGTTTTTCTTTTTTTTTCTCAAGGTTCTTTCAACAGAGCTAAGTTAACTTGTTTATCTGCACACTAGCATGCCAACTAAAGTTACACGACCTCACAACACAACACAGTCTCCGAAGAAAATGTCAAAATCGTCCGATAATCATCAATATGTTATGAAAAGCCAAAACATAACATTTTCTTAAAACAATTTCTTTGGATTTAATGAGTACATTTAGGCTTCAAATGTCTAAGATGTGTAAGTTAAGGACTGGGGCTTGGGTATAGGTTAGGATTTACTTATTAAACCCAAAGAAAATACCACCAGGTGGGTTTTGGCTTTTCGTAACACACTGACGTAAAAAAGGCATGACAATGTACGTTTTTGACATTTTGTTGTATATCCACGTTTTCTCCAGAGACCAAACAATGATCTTATCAGGTTGTTGTCCAATCAGGTACACTTTTTCATATCGTGCTATATCTACAATGTAACATAAGTACTTAAAACTGGCGTGACATTGTGGTCGCAGTACGGTGTTTTTGTGTTGTGGTATATGCCTTCTTGTGAGACTGTTGGTAAGCTAACCCTGTTAACTCTGGCTGCTGTAGCTCACAATGATTCAGCATGACTTTGTCAGCCCCCCCAAAACATATGAGTACTTAGCAAGCTAGCAGATGGGCTAGCAGACGTCTGAATTTTTTATACAGCAACTCATGAAGGACTATTAAAAAATTCAGGAGCTACAACTGCTGACGCTGCTGACATCAACATCTCCATGAAGTCTCTTTTAGGCAGTGTGAATGCAACAGTTATATATTCTTGGAAGAGAAAGATCGCTATTATGGAAAGACAGAAGTGTTCCGGGTGCCTGGTTCTTTGTACTTTCAGGTGTGAAGAAACCAATTTGACAAATCAGACGGTCTATAAAGTGCCGCAAAATTCAGAAGATTGTCAGATCAGGATTCAAAATACAAAAAAAAAAAAGACTACTATAAACCCATTTACACAACCGCTGTCACATAATACATAGTTGTGTGCTTCCAACTTTAAACAGGTCCAAAAACTGTGCGAGCGAGACATGAAGCAGCCTCAGAAGTGTTCTCAGCGTGCACCAGCTTGTCCGTACTGTACAGTCTTTGGGAAATGATTTATGTTGTCGACGGGCAGGCTACACTTTCACATATTTTTACAGCTGTCAGCGTGATGGATGACTAAAGGGAGGATTGTTTTTTTCTTTTTTTCCACCTGTGTCCATCCTGTAATTTCAACAGTCAATTTTGGTATTTGCCAACGATTTTCCATGTTCCCGTGTCAGATTTGAACAATACCAAGATGCAAATGTGTTGGACTAAAACATACAACTCTTTGATGTGTCTTAACTTGCAGCAGGGAGGTCTACTCGTGAAGGCAGAGCATTTTAATTCCAGTCATTTATTGTAATCTGGGGAGATTTCTGGAGAGCTAATGATAAAGACATGGGCCGCAACATAATGATGAAATATGGGCAATATCGTCCTGCTAGATGAGACGTTTCCCTCAGCTCTACAGACTTAAACTCTTTCTCTGCAGTTGGATGTGAATCAGTCCTGGTCACGTCTATAGCCTGTCCGTTCATGGGAATCTCTCTTTTACTGTGGTTCTCTTCAAGGTTCCTCTTTCCCCACCTTTTTATTTATTTTTGGTATTACTTAAGGTTTAATTATCAGAAGAATATGATTTCTTTCAACCTAATTACTGGAACATACGTATATGATCTTCAATAAGAGAACAAGTTGCTTGAAGTAAGCCTATTGTATTTTGGTTGTCTTACAATTATATTGTCAATGGAACAATCATTGTCTAACTTAGAATTGGGAAGAAAAGGGCCACTACATTTGAAATATGAACACAATTTACTGTTCTATTAGCGAGTCCTATTGTTAGATATTAAATCCAAATCCAAATGTACATAAATTTACTTTGTTACTTATTTTAAACACCTAAAACAGACCTTTATCCAGTGGAAGCATCTCCTTTATAGTCTTATTAATCGTACCCTATTTTATAAAGCCCATTGAATGACTTGAATTGTCTGAATTCAACTTGCCTTGATGTGGACGTTTTACAGCATCATTTACTTCATTGTTATTGTTAATTATCTTTTTTGTAGCATTTGTAGTATTACTACACAATAAATGTGGTATTGAATTTTGACATCTCTTCAAAATAACATTCACAAGATGATGTAAAATTCTCTTGACAGGAAATGTTCTGGGACAATGATCTATTTGCTTGTTTATAGTTGAATAATCTGCTTTAGAACGATGACTTTCTTATTTTCTAGGGCTGTAGTTCTTTAGTCGTTTATTCGATTAATCGGTCGATGGAGTCTTGGTCAACCAAAGTTTTATTAGTCGACTAATTCTTTTATTTAGATTATAAGGTTTGTCTTCAACAGTAACAGAATCATTGGTCTGAACTGCCTTTTTTATACAAACACACTGTTTCCTCTAGGGATGCACCGATCCGATACCTGGATCGGATATCGGCGCCGATCTAGGAGATTTTGCTGGATCGGGTATCGGCTCCATGATATCGGTTCAGCCGATACCATAGTTTTGGACATGATGAGACTATTTTACAGGGTGGTGTTGATCCATAACATTTCATAATATTGGGCATTTTATTCAGGTTAAGTTCTTAAGTTGAGACTTGTACTATAAACATCAGTTAAATAACACAATATGGTCAATTGTATTAAGTTTTTTTAAGAAAAAGAAGCAATTTCAGTCCTTTCACTGGTATCGGTTGATATCGAGTATCGGCAGATAGTTAAAGCCAAATATCGGGATCGATATCGGAACTGAAAAAGCTGGATCGGTGCATCCCTAGTTTCCTCTTCATTTTCTGCATAAACTATAGTTTTTGCATGAACTACATAATATTATAAGTGGACTGACATTTTCAACACAAAGACCAAGGGTATGATCAAACATTTATGTTCAATCATCATTTAGTTTTGCTGAAACTCAGGATTATTTTAAAACTTTTCAGAAAATGTGATATAATATTTTTTTCTTTTGCAGAAAATATCAGATTTTGTTCAAACTTTTGTCCTGTTAATGTTTTCTTTGTTCAAATGTCTCATTTCAACACCAGTTTTAGCATTGATTTGGAATATTTTTGACATCTATAGTTGTCAAAAACTTCAGAGCCTTTGCTCTGCCTCCTTTTTGGTCAATTAATCGGTCGATGGGACATGTTTTTAGTCGACCAAGAATTTCTTTGGTCGACTACAGTACTAATATTTTCTGATGTTGCTATTTTTTGTTCATCAACAATTCTTTGACCAGCAATTCATTGTTTGATTTTCTTGTGTTGTCTTTAAAGACGACTGATGTTGTGATCGCGAGTAATACTAGAATGAATTTATTTGATCTGATTAGTATATGGAACAACATTATATAAATGCTTTAAATTTGTTGGCCTTAAAACTAGTCACAGCTTAAGCATAATTCTCAATTTAGCATTTTTACTATTTTGTTTTTATTTCTTGAGAATTAACTTTAGTGCCTTTTGCAGATATTTATTTCAGAATTCTAAGCATTTGCTGATCATACATACCTTTTCAAAACATAATATTAAATTGCTGCAATTTTCATTACCAGAAGTTATTAGGGTCCAGATCATGCTTTTTATTACAGTTTGAACACAGGGAAGATTTCATTTGTGTAAAGACATCAAACAAACATGTTTTAATTCAGAAATATTAAATTAGATCAGACAGAATTGACTGTATCTGTTTGATCGCCGGCCTATAAACTGACGCAATGCTGAATGACTGTTGTTGGCTCAGACTGAGGCCAAATATCTGAACAGTTACATCAGTTTAATACTCTGTTCACTGTCTGCGCTGGAATCTGTTGATATTGGCACATCCTTACATCCAAAGTATTGATATTGGAACTGAAAGTATCGGATTTGTGCTGCTTTATTAAACACCGAAGCTCAGAGGTGTCCAATTTAGGGTCAGTCATATTAAGTCTAAAGTTTAAGCTGTTATAGACTTGCCCTGATGCTGCTCTGGTTCATTTAGAGCAGCTTACACCGCTCCATGTGCATTCTGAGCAGCTTTTTTTCTCTCATTAGACTGACTTTTATTGTGATTGGTTACATTCAACATTCAGCCAAAGCATGACAAAGCTCGACCAATTGTAGAACTGGATGGTTCTATTCATGGTCGTACGTAGGATTGAGGTCCCTTTCATTTTATCTCCTCACTCTCTACATTTAAAGGGACACTAACACTCTGCAGTCTCTAAACAAATAACTGTTTGATTTTAATTATGATTTAAATAATCCTAATTATTTTTTTCATCAAAATCAAGCAGTCCTATCTGGACCTTGGTTATTTTTCTAAACCTTTTTTTTGACATGTGACACGTCCTTGTGTGTCTGCGGTCCTCACTCATAAATGTGTGTTTGATTGGGGCGTGCACAAGGCTCAACAGTGGAAAAATGCAAATCTGACCTCTGTGGTTTCATTAACATTTTACTATGTTGCGCTCTTAAGTTTGGCTTGCACAGCGCAGCTCGTCACAAACCCACTTTTGCACTCTCTCCCTCAAGAAGCATGCAACTGTCAAATCAAAGCAGAGCTTTTTTACCAGTGTTAAAAAGTGTTTCAAACTCCCAGTCATATTCTGAGCTTCATATTGATCTTTATTTAATCTGCCTTATTTCAACTGAAAAAAGGCCCAAAATAAACAGCAAAATAAAACGTGAGAAAATAACAGTGGTGCAAATCACATGGAAATTTTCTTTTACTTTTGCATGAATGTGACGTAAAACAGAAGTTCAGACCTGCAGTGTTTTCTCTGCTCTGATCATACAGGACAGTCCTGAACCTGACTGACACTTCTAAAGCCCAGTTTTACAGCTAAGGAAACCATGGAGGCTCCTCAATCTGGTTTCTACGGAAGTCCCTATCTGATTTTTTTCACTGCCTCATTTCTTTTTTAATTTTAGTAGAATGACATCACATAATAACAACACCACATTTTAAACACACCAAATGGGAAGAATTTGTATTTAATTTTTTAAAATTCTCTTGGAGGAGAACCCCCAGACCCCCTTTCCTTTAAGAGTAGCCTTAAACCAGCTGCTAAATGTCAAGATACATTAGAGAATGTCTCACTTATGTAAACTCCTAACTAATAACCTTATTGTAAATATTAAAGTCTTAAAAAAAAAAAAAAAAAAAAATACTGTTTGCTTTTAGTCAAATCATTTTGGACCTCGACATGTTCAAAATCTTGCATACGGCCCTTGAACAGACAGAGGGATTCAATTGAGAAAAGGTAGTCTAAGTTTTGAATCACAATTTGAGCACAATATTACCCAGCTCTTTAGTCATTTTACACCATCTTTTGTTTTGTGAACTTGAAAGCTTCTTGCTGCAGACAAAACATTCGTGCAGACCCTGTTCTAATCTCAGACAAATTAAATTTCCTCATAATTAAAGCAGACCTTTTCATTCGTCTTCATCTGCAAACATCTACGACAATCTTACCCAACCCTGCCGACGCTCTCACTCCTCAGCATTCATCAGTCTTTTCTGCTTCCGCTAAACAAACGCTAATCAGTGCTTTGAAGACTTCATCATCATCGTCTCTATCGTCATCATGGTTGACCTGGGACTCGTGCACATTTCTGCGCACACACGGCCCAGACAGCTTATCGAGGGGAACTAATTCAATATCCCGGCTCCCGTTTGAAATGTCACTGGTTGATCTCATCCACAGTGACATGTTTTCCACGGTCCAAATAAAGACGCTTTATTGGACGGCAGACGGAGCGATGGGATCTCGTCTGGTCTGCCGAAGTCTGACCACAATCCAAAGGTCCGTTTTTAGAGGAGAAGAAGAAGAAATAAAGTCGGGATTAGTGGAGTCGAGTGATATTTGCTTAAGTCGGTAAATTACAGAGAGAAATGTCATGGAGTTTTAAATATTTCATGCAAGAACACAAAGGTGGTTGCTTTAGCAGTTCATCTTTGTCATTAAAGTTAGATCACACCAATGTAGTTAGATCACAACAATGTAAAGATCTGTTAACAATTTGTTTTCTACATTGCTTCTGCAACTGAATGTTTTTGTCGATTACAAAAAAAAAAGCTTTGGACACGATTAATCATAACATTTTATTCAACAAACTGGAGAAGTATGGCTTTAGAGGAGTATATATTTTTAGTAAAACAAATCAAAAAGGCGTAGTAAAAATATGTACGTCCAGCTCAGAACACTTTCCTCATGTGTGTTCTGCTGCTTCATTCCGTTCACTTGATGCAGCTAAGTCTTGTTCCTCTGAAGTCTGCTCCATTACAGTAGACTCACACCAGAAGTGATAAACCCGCCCACTTGAACCCTCACCGCTCTTGTGTGTCTCCAGTCCACTACAAGCAGTTTTCAGCGAGCGGGGTTGGAGCGCTTTAAGTGGCTGGATCAGGCCTTGTTTGACCCAGGTTGCTTGAACCGCTCCACTCGTCACTTCTGCATGTTGCCTCTTCGCCATGGCCTGCAGAACAAATGAATGGGAACTGCTTTCTCAAGTCGCTTTTGGTGAGAGTCAGCTGTAATAGAACAGACTTGCAGTGGAACGAGACACAGCTGCATCAAGTGAACATAATGAGGCAGTAGAACACACATGAGAGAGGGACAAGTGTTCTGAGGAGGACTCAAGCTCATTTCATACTTGACCCATCCGCTCTCTCAAGTGCCGTCCGCTAGGACCAGGTTTTCCTTGTCGGCGTCAAGGAAAAATCTGTGACTACGCGTAGGGCTGGGCGATATTGACAAAAATGAATATCTCGATCATTTTTTGGCAAATCTCAATAACGATATATGGACGATATTTTGTCAGTCCCACATAATTTGTTGAAAAACGATCTTCAAACTCGTTACTATATTGGAAAAACTAAATCTAAAATTGATGGAATGACTTTTTACATGACTTTTTTGAGTGTTTATAGTGATTTGATTTTCTTAAATCAAGATTTGCCAATAGAACAGGTAAATTTAGTTCTTATTTCAGAAGGTTTTTTCAATTAAATTAAATTTAATTTCAAGTCCGTGTGTATTTTTCTTACTTTATGTAAAAACAAGATGTTTTATGCTTGTTCCATTGACAATCTTAGTCGAAACCAATGAAAATGAACTTAAAAGAAGTAAAATACTGCTTATTCCAGGCCCATATTGCCTCGTTGTTAATTATCAGACAAACATTTCTCAAATTAATTACAAAAGTGCAACCATCTTCCACTATAACCTCATTTTTGTAAAGTACTTATCTACAAACACTGATAGAAATAAACTTACTTTGACAATTAAAAAGTTTACAGCATCACTTACATAATTTTTATTGTAAATTAGCTCTTTTGTAGGATGTTTTTACCTCACGATATACTCGATATTCAATTTTTGCATATCTTAAAAACAACATTCACGATATTATCTAAATTTCGATATATTGCCCAGCTCTAACTACGCGGACCCTAACCCTGCGGCAATCAACGAGCTTTCAATGGCAGCTCCCTACTGCCCTCTACAAGCAGCTGCTTGAAACACACAGAAACTATAAACACTGTCAGCGTCTGCTCCGCTCTAGTCCAGGCGTCTAATTTCTGTGCGGACTTCATGTGCGGGAGGCATAAACTAAGCTTTAGACACATTTTTATTAAGCCTTTTACATTTGTTTTACTAAAGAAGTATTTTATACATTTTACATACATTTAAAAGTTTTTAGTTTAGTTTTTCCTTTCTACAATGATCATAATGCATTCTGGGTAAATTCACCAGAGCAAGGCAGCGAAATGCTCCACATGCTAACCAAACTGAGGACACTGTCTATGGAAGACATGAACACTGAAACATGGAAACAACACCTGGATGACGTGGACGACGTGGATGCCCTGCTACGACCAGATCACACCAAGACAAAGCAAGGCACCTGGGCTTTAGGAAACAGCCTGGGCTGGTTGACTGCTAACACCACGTGCCATGGACTGGGTTGGTGGATTCGTGACTGTAAAGTGCATTTTGATAGCTTTGTAAGGTAAAAAAAATGCCATAGAAAAAGATACCATTCTGTAGTAGTTTTACGCTAAACTTAACAAGCCTAATTTACTACAGGTGCTAAATTCAATCTGAATGCTTATGATTGTAGTTTTCTCCACATCCAGAAAGGTGAGCCGGGTTTAGTCAGTGATTTCCTGTGTTTGTATCTGCTGTGAGTCATTTGGGCTCATTTTGTGGCTTTTTTTTCTGAGAAACTGAGAGTGAAATTGCCCATTACTTTACATTGTAGTTTTCCCTTCAGAAAACTGGCGACTGGCGTTGCCACATCAAAAAAAGTCACGATGATGCTAGTCCGACCCCGAGAAATACTTTTACCATTCACTATTTGTGACTAGGCCTGCCATAGTAAATAATTTATACTGTTGATATATTGTCTCTGATATAATCTCTGTATTTTTACTACTTTTTTTTTCGCTGATCATGTCGCTGATCATGTCTCTATAAAAGCTTGAGTCACAAATAAACATCACAGTGCCAGTGAACGAGGACGGTGAGCGCGCACAAAGTGAAACAAACGGAAGAAAAAACATGAACAAGCTGCTGATACTTTGTTGGCCCATGTTTTGTCTTCTACGTGCTGCGGCGCTTGGACAGTTTTAGTTTGTTTCTTTGCTGAATTTGAACCGTATTGTCTTCCTCCTCCGACCTCCGTGCACGTTGCCATGTTTCTGCCTTTCCTTTCTCTTTAGCGCACAATAACTTGATAAAGTAATTATTGTGACAGGCCTATTGTGACTTTAAAGAATATAAATTTAAACTACCAAGCATCTGTTTTTAATTATCACATATAGTCCACAAACATTTAAATCATATTTATTATTATACAACATGAATACTTAAGCACTGTTAACCAATCCACATCAATTGTGATTAGGGCTGGGCAATATGGCAAAAGATCATGATTTTGATTTTATCACGATTCTTGTAGATAGTTTATTTTCCTATTGTCTTTGAGGTAATTACAATTCATCAACAGCTAACTCCAGCTGTCAAAATCTGACCAGTGTTGCCAGATTTTCAGAAAGAAACAAGTAACCTCAGCCCTTCAATAAAAAGTTAATAAAGGATTGATTAATTAGAAGTTTGTGTGTTGCTGCAAAACAAGTGTTAGTTTTGCCATATCATGTGTTTTTCTTTCATTAATTTTGACTTTTAGACATGAAAACATGATAAAAATCCATGGTTCAGTTACATAAATTGATATATTTTAATAAATCAAACTTGAAAAATTGCTAAGCATCATATCTTTTAATTATTTAAAAGCGCAGTCCAAAAGGAAATTTAAAAAAATAAACCCAAAGTCGCTATGAAGACTCGGAATTGGCAACTTTGAGACTAAGAGTAAAGCTTGGTTTATGGTTCCCGCACGTGAAGTCCGCGCGGAAATTAGACGCATGGACTAGAGCGGTCCATGCGTGTTTCAAGCGGCTGCTTGTAGAGGGCAGTAGGGAGCTGCCACTGAAAGCCCGTTGATTGCTGCGCGGACCGTCCGCGTAGTCACAGATTTTTCCTGACGCTGACGCTGAAAACCTGGTCCGCGCGGACGGAGCTTGAGGGGGCGTATCTGCCAAAATTACGTAGTTCCGCTGCGCGGACCCACGCGGTCCTCGCGGATGCGTCAAGTATGAAACAAGCTTAATAGGTTGGAAAAAATAGTCTTTTCATAAAAAAAGCAGATTGTCACAAAGATGAACTCACGATTTGATTTTTATCACATTATTGCCCACCCCTAATTGTGATACATTTATACGTATTTGAAATGTTTTATTACGGGCCAAAATGTGAATATTGACGCTAGATGTCACTATGGTAGTTAGGCGAACTTTTATTTTTCTTACACAGTGCCCCCTTTAAATACTGTTGGTCTGAAGTCACGTGAACAGGACATATCGATTATTAGATCATCAGTCGCTTCTGTTCACGTTAAAATATTTCTGTCTGAGGTTACTCAATGCACACACATTCCATTGCAACTCATCACAACGATGCAAGAGCAAGTAACGGCAATTTATCAAATGTCAAATCTGAAAAATCCTGCCTTCAAGACAGTTCAAAACTTAATGTATTGCCAAAGAATTTAATAAGAGTTAAGCTCCTCATGCAACTCGATAAGAAACGCAAAATAAATTGGATTCTTTTATCAAACTCGATCGAAATCTTCCTCGTGTATCAATCATCTCAGAGCTTAAATCTCCACGACGTATTAAACAAAGCTCGATTCATGCCTCACATTTCCTCCCAGCTTTCTAAATTTGGAGCTGATTTGATTGGTGTCTTTTGTAACGCCGTCAGAATCCTGTCCAGAGGGCCTGCTCCGACGTTCTTTTGTATTGTATAATGACTTCCCTATTGAGACTGACCCCGCCGACCTCAGATACAGACAGTCGGGCGGCGGATCACAGCCCCTCCAGGCATCACCGCGCTCGCCTTGGCATTTCGCCCGCCGCACACAGTCGCTAACCTCCATCTTCTTGGCCTTCCTCTGAGTCGGATTGTTTTAAGTTGGAAGCCATCGGAGAAAAGAGATGTTGATTTGCAAAAAAAAAAAAGGTGGTCTGAGTGCGTGAGGTTGGGAGGGTAACGACTGAGATGAGGATGGAAATGTTACGGGGTTGAAATGGCAAGCGTCTTGGCAAGAAATGTCGTAAGCGGTTTCGTTTTGGATGATTTTGTAAAGGTTATGGAAGAAAGAATTGTCAAGCTAACTTTTGTGATTTGTATTGTCGGTCAGGATGAGTTGTGCGGTGGAAACTGAAGAAATATTCAGATTTTAAGTAGGGAATACAAATATATATGTTTTAATACACGAAAAAGAAAGATGAAAAGTTGTTCCTCATCTCTGCTATTGTTTTAAGTTTAGACAAATTCTGAAAGCATTGTTTTTTGGCTAAAGAAAAAGATGAGTGAACAACAGAGGCATCTAGGGCCTCATTCATCAGGCCATGTGCACAACTGACTTTTCTCAAACAGACACTATAAATGCAAAACTTGAGGTGGTGCATATCGGTTTTGTGAAAACTGTTATACGTGCACAGATAAAAAACTCACTTTTTTACACCTGGGTTGATAAATGAGGCTGTTGAGAGGGTATGCAAGCGTGACTTTGCTATATTGTGCCCAACTAAGCTTTCACAAACTTTAACTTAATTTTTTTTTTTTTTTTTTGGTGACAAACAGAATCACAGGCGAACTATTAAAGCACAGCCAATCATTGCTTTTAGCTTAGCCACACTGCTTGTGCTGCTGCCTTCTAGAACAGTCTTTCTCAACCTTTTTTCAGTCACAACTCCCAAAAAACAACTAAAGGCGGTCATGACTGCCAAGGGCAAAATGTATGCAATTCAATTCAATTCAATATAATAATGTAGTTTTTAGGTCTTTATTGTGTAGTTGTACTCAAGACTGCTTTGTTGAGGTCTTGATCTTGCCTTGGACTCAATCTTGTTTTGGATCACATTTCATTAGCATCACGCTCTGCTAAGCTTCCAGCAGGACATGGTCCCAGCACAGTGACCTGTCCCAGACACAGTTTGCATTAAGCTCTGCACAATAAGATCATAAACGTATATACTGTACAGTAATTACAAAAGTGGTCTTGATTTGGTCCCGATGGACTGAGGTCTTTGCCTGATCAGCCAGTCCCTACACACTTTGACAGACTCTTTACAAACCGTGAGGGTCTGGGAGCGGAGCGCCGAGGATCAATTTCGTGGGTCAACCAATCACAGAAAACCCGGAAGTTCCACCAAAACAGCGACACGATGTTTTCGTAAACATGTAGTGCGAGGATTTTTTCAGTATGAAGCCTCTCAACTCGGTTTGCTGCTCAGGTTTTAAGGAGTTGATACATTCATTGTTCAAAACCAAAGCAAGAGCCGATCAGCTGCGTTCGCCTTCTTGAATGTTTTGAAATGGGACTTGCAAGCAACTTCCGACTTTTTAGTGTCACGTGTTAGAATCGCCGTGCTTGATCTTGTCTTAACTTTGGGAGATAATTTTATTATCTAACCGTCAGGTTCCAGACTCTTCTGCATTCAAATAGAATGTAACAGAATGTAGGAGGGGCTGGCTGGTCAGGCAACTGAGGTCTTGGTCTCAACCTATAAAAGTCTCAGTTTTGTCTTGGTCTTGACTCTCACTGGTCTTGGTACGCTGTGGTCTCGGAAAGATCTTGGTCTTCATTACTGTGGTCTTGACTACTACACTAAGACAAAAAAACTCAAAGTTCATCTGTAGGCCAGCAAATACAAATCTGCATCTACTCAAAGTGACAAACTTCTCAGTGTCTCAACGATCTCAATGTTCAATTTATCACATCATCTGGAGACCTTCAGAAATGATTTAGCCACTCCTAGGCAGGTCCCAGGTTCACTGAGTTCTAATCTGAATGCATGCTGAAGTTAACGGATTGTGAAAAAGATATACATGGTAAATATGGCACAAAATGTTTGAACTTCGCTCGCGCCAAATTAGGGCTGGGTCATATCGTGATAAAAACCGAATCGTGAGCTCATCTCTGTGACAATCTGCTTTTTTCATTAAATTGTCATATCGTGATTTCCCACAATCTTTTTTTAAAGTCTCTTATACATTTTGAAGGTTGTGTTTTCGTGGGCTGCACATTCAAGTCATAAAAGAGTCAAGTTTGATTTACAAAAATGTATAACATCTATGACTGAAACATGGATTCTTAGCATGTTTTCATGCTTAAAAGAAGTTGTTAATGTTAAAAATCTTTAAAACTTGTCTAGAGCAACACACAAAAATCAAATTAATCGATTATTTTTTCAAGTTTATATTGAAGGGCTGAGGCTGCTTGATTTGGGAATTCTTTTCAAAGGCTTGGTCACTTATTTCACTCTGAAAATGCTGGATTTAGCCAATGGCAAGTAGGAACTTTCTGAAAAATCTGATATTTCTTTGTACCTCAAAGGCAAAAAAAATAAAAAAAATAGCCATGAATGGTGATAAAATCAAGCTGGCCACACAAAACACAACATGTAACCAGATTTTCCTTTTCATTTTCAGTCATGCTTGGTCGCTTGTTAGTGTGGAGACGTGAATAAACTCCAGTCTGTTTTTATTCAACATGTTTGAAAAATAAACCTGATTTTTGCCTGGAATATCGCTCTCACGACACCAAATAATATCCAGAAATGCGTTTTTGTCAGTTCAGTACTGCGCCCCACACCTGCCTAACGTGTCTCCTGTTTGTGCTCTTGTTCCTGCAGGGTTCCTGAAGCCCCAGTGTTCGTTGGCTCCTCCCATGCAGCGCGGTCGCTCCGGTGACGGCTGCTCGTGCTTCAGCGGCGTCTGCCCTCTCCACCAGAGACGCTTGTCCTCCGGTAAGGCAAGCTACTGTACGTATTCCTTTTTAACTCTACTACACACACGCGCTTTACTCACTGTGTATGGCTGTGTGGATTTCTGCTGGACTGGGCTTGTCTTTGGAGTTTGGTTTGTGGACTAGGGCTGAAGGATCTGCAATAGACAACTGTAAAGCTGTGTGGTTTACTTGAAATTAGCCAAGATGTCACTAGTTTCCACAGTTTGTAAGTTTTTGACTAAAATAAGATGACCTCAGAGGACCAACTCTCTATTTTTTCTAAGGAAATGTTTTAATAAGAATTTTGTTGCCTGGAATCCAGAACCTACACTTCACCAAACCAATCACCATTCTCCCTGCTTGCGTTTGAGATCAACTTCACAACTTACTGTCCAATAAAATGAGTTTATTAGCGTGACACAGATGAAACAAAGGGTTGGTCGTTTGTCAACTCCCACATCTCAGATGAATTCAGAATCACACTGATGTTGAATCACCGCATTGATTCTGGAGAAATTGACGATGTTTTCAAACAATATTTTTTTTTTCCATGTTTTTTTTTTTTTTTTTTTTTTTTTTTTGGTAATAAGCAGTTATGTTGGTTTTAATTTGGGAGACGATGCGTGTCCCTGATTGGTTAATTAGTCTGTCATTCACACCCACTGACAGTCGAAAAAGGGATACCGTGGCCAGACGATATATTTTAAAATAATTGTCTGGAAATTTTTAAATTTATTTATTTTTACAAAAAAAAAAAAAAAAAAAAGAGGTATCAGTAAATTTTTGTATAGTCAGACAGAATTGTCTTTATTTATTTATTTTTTTATGACTGACTTATAACTTATAAGGGGGAAAAATGAGGTAAAAAATAAAACCCAGACAAACGCCAATTTTTTTAATTTTTTTTTTTTTCACCCAAAAATTTACTAAATAGTAATGTTTCACAGATGTGGAACAATTTAGTAGTCTTTTTTTTTTTTTTGTTACTAAAATTAACAATGCAACATTTTCAATAAATAAAAAAAATATATAAACATGTACGTAAATAAAAAAAACAAAAACACAGCACTTTTTTAAGAGACTTACAAGGGTTAAATTAATTAAACTTAAACTTGTTTAACACATTTACAAATCCTTCCAATTGACCTGATTGAGAGTACAGTGCAGTTATTAGGTTTTCTATAATTGTATACAAACACATCTAAGAGCAACATGTACATAGTTTCCAATTTGATAAATGTCAGACAGATAACTTTTTTTTCTGTTTGTGAAAAGTGCTATTTTTTTTTTAAATTAAATTGTTTTTCTGAAAATGCCCTTTATATAAGTGTATCTATTGCATGTCTTTCAGCCCTGGATCTTGCTTGTTTTGACTCAGTTTTGACTCAGTCTTGGATCGATTCTTGCTTTTAGATTTTGGACGCGTCTGTTCGATAAAGATTAGATGAGCCGGTAGACTATTGTTGGGTGAAATTCAATGCACCGTATGAGGATCAGCTTTAGAAGTGTCCCGGTGTCACTGTGTTTGGTTTGGGCCTCTGTGACCGGTCAGGCTGGCCCACACCGGTCATGAGTCACCTGAACTTTTGGATCACTAAACCGCTTTGTGTGTTTTTGTGTGAGCTGTTTTGTTTGTAAGTGCACGGTCAACTTTACTGTCCAAGGATGACGCAGGTTTGTCGAGAACTGTTCTGGTCACAGCGACACCTGAAGAAGAATTAGCTAAATCAAAGAAATAAACGTTTGGGATTTTGACAAATATCATTTTCAGTTGGTCTAACTTTAAACCAATAGAGATTTAAAAATGCTAAATACTGAAGTTAGCATTCATTGAAACCTATTGAGACGTAGATGCAGTCGGTGGCTTGTTGTATTTGGGGCGTGGCCTGCTGTGGGGGAAAGTTGTAGACAAAGTCCTATGGGAAACTGAACTTTTTACCTCTCTTTTGTCGAATAATGTTTATTTATAGCACAACTAAATTAAATAAAGTTTAAATGGAAGTTATGTCAGAAAAGTAGCTGCAAAAACACTCTGACAGCACTAGCATTAGCTTAGCATTTAGCTTGTGGCTACTGTTAGTTTTGTTGGAAATATTTTCTCATTTGGATCGTTGGATCACTTTTGTCTCAGTCTAAATTTGTTTTTGCAGTGAGTTGTTCTGATGCACTGTTGATGTTATGTTTCCCCCACGGAGGTCCGTTAGTGGGCGTGGCCTCTTATGCAGACTGTATCTCTAGAGCAGTGATTCTTAACCATAGGGCCGGGACCCAAAGTTGGGTCGCGAGCACCTCCTTGAAAGCCGCAAAATCAGCAAAACACAATGCATTTAATATGAGATTGGGCCCCAGGTTACTTTCTATATGAATATTCGGGCCTCGACGTCAAAAAGGTTAAGAACCCCTGCTCTAGAGAGTGATTGTTATTAGGGCTGGACGGTATACCGTTTTATACTCGACACCGGTGTTTTTTTTTTTTTTTTTTAACGTTGTGCGGTATGTCCAACTAAAGATGATGAGCTTTGGTCATACAGCGCCTCGACGCGGTTGCCCGCCACCTGGTTGGCGTTGCTCCGTGCGTATGAAGCGGTGTCCGTCGGGGGCTCACTGCCGGATGAATGAAGGCGTTCCACATTCTACGTGTGCGTAGAGGGCCGTGGGGTCACTACGATGAATGAAGGCCTTCCCATCCTCCGTGCGAAGCGGCCGCGGAGCTCCGTCGCTCGTGCGTTAACCAAAGTGCGATCAAGGCTGTTTCTTCTCCGTCCGAGTCCGGGAGTGGGCTCCGCGGATCAGAGCGCACAGACAGAAAGAGGGAAGTGACTATGTCCGGAATGCAAGGTGGCGCATGCTCTTCTGAGCTCCTCGTGCCCTACGGAGCGGACTGGAGTGGAGCCAGTGCGAGGGTCTGCGGCGGCTTTCGGAGGCGGACTGGGCGGAGCGCGACTGCGTGTGGTGGGAGCAGCGCGCACACAAGTGTGCTGTATTTTGAGTGCAAGCATGCATTCTCATTTCTTCACCTCATTACAATGAGTGTCACTGTCTTCACCTCTTTGGAGAAGCAGCATTTTGTGGCCTATTTAAACCTGGTTTATACAGTCTCCCATTCTAAGCAATTACTGCAGTAGCCTAATTATTCTCTAAATTATTAGGAAAGGGGTCAACATCTAGCATGACAAGGATAAAAAAATACCGTCAAATACCGTGAACCGTTAAATTTTGAAAAATACGTGATATACATTTTGTCATACGCCCAGCTCTAATTGTTATGCTAATGTATCTAATGGTTTAGCAAAGCTGCTGCAAACATGGAAATTCCCTTACTTTCATTCAACACTTCTCGAGCTCTATAATAATAAATCTTACAATACATAACATAATACTTACCAAACTAAACACTACTCACATAACCAAGCTGAATGTGATGACACACTGTAAAAAACAAGTACAATTTTTGCTTTAAAGTATTGTTTCAATTAAACTCATGTATTGAAACAATACTTTAAAGTTGTTCTCCCCCCTCTCTTTTTCTCTTCTTTTTTCACCTCTCTCCTGCTCCTCATCTCTCGCTCTTTCTTCTCTCTTGCTTTTTCTACTCTTTCTTCTCTCTTCTTCTTCCTCTCTCCCATCTCATTTGCGCTGTCTTTCTCTCTCTCTTCCTCTTCTTTCTTGCTCGTTGTTTCCTCTTTCTCCTCTCTTCCCCTCTCCTTTCTTCTCTATCTGTCTCTCTCGTTCTTTTTCTCCTTCCTTGCTCTTTCTGTATCTTCCCTCTTGTTCTGTCTGATTTCTTACCATTCTCCTCTTTCTCTCTCTCCCTCCTTTCCTCTCTCATCCAGTTCTTTCTTTCTTTCCTTCCTTCCTTTCACTTCAAAGTTCTATCATCACAAAGACACAAGTGTTCATTCCAGTACTGCAGTAACTCACTACAGCCACATTTCCAGCTCCACTCGTGTACTTTCTCTGACTTGCATGTTGCTCCTCTGTGCTGGTGTGAGACGGCAGATTCTTGTACAGAGAGAGAGAGAGAGAGGTCTGGTATGCAGCGCTCCACACCGGGGTCATGTCTCCTGCCCAGCGCGTGGCCCGTGTGTGTGTGTGTGCGCCGCCATCTGATAAGCAGCTAATGTGATGTTTGACATGAAAAGTAGAAGCGCGACACCTGAGATCAGATTAGGATGTCTGACACTGACAACGCACAGGGAAACACAGGGCAGGGACTGTGTTAAAGAGGTATGTGCAGCGTCTGTGTGTTTCAACTGGAAATGACAGCACATGTACAGCTTAAAGATGAGGTACTTTTTCTTTTTGTAATCTAGTAAACATTCTGTCCTCCATCAAAAATGTAATTGCATCACATTGCGACAAAATCAAATCAATGTGTACATTCTCATAGCCTTAAGGTGCTCAAACACCGGAGGCGTCAGTTTGCTGCTTCGTCATTAGAAATTGGTCGCGTTTCATGCACGATCAACATCTAGCTTTCAAACATTATTGTTCAAGGAGCTACAGTATCTGTGACTCTCATGTAAAAAGCAAGTGTCTGCTGTAAAGAGGTCGAGTGGAGAGGCCTCTGAAGAGTGAGTTCGGCCATTTATTTATTATTTAAAGGACAATGTGCAGTTACATTAAAAAGATGGCTGCACCAGATTTAGCAGCAAGCTAATTTCCATCTGTAGTCCTTCCTAGACAGACATAAAAATATAATATATCCTCATAAACATAAAAATACATAGGATGTGCAATGTCAGCTACAGTACAAAAGATGGTATGTTTCTGTAGACATTTGTATCTTTGGTGGATAGTCAGATTACATTTTTAAATAATTCGACTTTCTTTACATTATATTATCACACTATGTGGCTAAACTTATAATTAATAAGTTCATAGACTTTGCATGCAATTTGAGGATGTTCTGCAAAAGACAAAATAAGAACAATTGAACATCATTTCACACCGGGAACCGTTGGCCAATCAAATGCGACCCGGAATTCTTGCGTCCTATTGCTTCACAGTGCGCCACCAGTGCACACTGTGAAGGCTTGGTGACAAGACAGTAAATAATCTGATTCAGACGAATCAATAGGTTGTTTTTATCGCGGACATCGCGCTCACTTTGCTGTGAACATAATGATCATTTGTTGTGTTTTATGAACCAAACAGCCTCTTGTTTAAAGACAGGGATTGAAGGTGCCATGTTGAAAGACAAAAGTGTGGCGCATTAGAAAGAAATGCACATTTTGGAGCAGTGAAAGTGCTAAAAACGTACTGTGTGATTGGCTGCACTGTCATGTGACTAGAGCTGTGCAATATATCGAATTTTAGATAATATCGTGAATGTTGTTTTTAAGACATGCAAAAATTGAATATCGAGTATATCGTGCAGAAAAAAACAGGCTACAAAAGAGCAAATTCACAATAACAGCTTTTATTCCTGTCAGATATTAGTTTTTGTCAATATCGCCCAGCCCTACATGTGACCGAGCGGACAGACGTATATAGTTTTCTCTGTGGAAGTATCATGAGGAAGGCTTGTGTCGGATCTAAGCAGGATTACAGCATCCCATGTCATCTCCAAGACTTTTATGTGCGTCTGCTGCAAATATGACGCCATGATTGGAGTTACATTCATTACATGTACAAGGATTTATAGTATCTTTAGATTGTCAGACCAAGCACAAATATATACACCATTTTAATATAAGTGGATAAAAGCAACTATATCTGTTCTGACCAATCACAACTTTTCAGACATTTACATTATGTCCGTCTTTGAACTTGGTTTGTTGAAGCTGGTTGAGATTTTCAATTCCCAAGGTCACTGCCGATCCTCATGTTTACTGCAGCTTCAGGGCAAATCTCTTTAAGATAACAACACTAATGAAAATATGATTGGATCTGCCTAAAGATAAGACGTCATGGCTGTGACTGCGTAACATTTAATCAGAACATTCTCTTAAGGCATGTTTGATTCATTTGAGTTTTACAATTGGAAAATTAATTAAATAGGTTCTGTGTGTGATGTTAATCGGGCAAAGACAAAAGTGTGAGAACTGCTGTTGTATTTTTAGTTCAAATGGGAATGTTACCTGTAGTGTTTCTCATTTAATTATCACCACATTAAAGTGCTTGTGACAAATTGAACTACTCTGGTCACGAAAACAAAGTTAACATCAGTATATTTAAGATTTTACTAAACGTTACAAATGTCACCACAGGTTAGCATTTTTTTTTTTTTTCATAATTACTATCACATCACACTATGAAGTTACCTAGCAACCATTTAATAACTAGATGCTCAAATTCCACTAATGTATTAGACTTATTGTATTGATTAAAATACACTAGAGCACAGTCATTTTGTTTAAAGGAACAGTATGTAAGATGCACAACTAGTGGTTTTAAAAAGGTATTACAATCACAGATGAACATGGGTTGCCAGATTGTGAAATGGCCCATACATTGAAGATATTAAGCTACTCACCAATTAGGAACAAGATTTGCAATTAATCATGGGTAATAGCCAGAAAGTCACTGTCCCAGACACCTGACTCTCTCACTCTTGTTCCCAAATATTGCTTTTTATTACAATGTGGGAGGAGCCTAATGAGAACTGTGTAGAAACAAGTGCATGAGCCTATCACAGACAGTTGTGTCTGTGTCCTGGAGCAACATCAGTTCAAACTCAAACATGTTCCTGACTCATGGTTCAAAATTAACTTCAGGTTCTAAGAAACCAAACTGGCAACACAACTGAGAGAGTCATGTGAGGCTCATTCTGCTTTCTGATTGGATAATACATGTAAACATCAACAAAGGGACATCATGTCCATTGCTTTTTTAATTAAGAATAACTCAGAATTACATTGACTTTCAGTAAAAATAATAGTATATTTGGACTTGTTGACCTTGTATCTTTGGACACATATAGGTCATGTTTATGAAAACTGACATCAAAGTCTTACATACGGTTCCTTTAATGTACAGGTCATAAAATAGCATTTCTTGTGTTGACAAAATGTAATCTGTCCTCGACTCTGCTCTGCTTCCTGTTATTTTGAACATATTTTCAAACTTTTCTTAATAAAACTGTTGTTGATTCATGATAAATTGTCAATTATATTTACAACAGGTAGAAGCCACCATAATATATTACAAGTAGGCCTATACTAATGTAAAAACATGTCATGCAAATTTTACAAAACTACTTTCAGAGATCTGTGGTGAATGATGCTTATTAAAAAATTTACATTTTGTTCATTGTAATACACAATTTATTTAAAGAGGCTTGGAAATATAAAGAGGCTCATTGACTTCTTATTCTTTATAGTTATAAGCCCCGCCTCTTTATGGTGATAAGCCCCACCTCTTTACAGTGATAAGCCCTGCCTCAATAAAGTTTTAAGGTCCGCCTCTCAGACAACTTACTTACTGCCAGTGTTGGGTAAGTTACTTTAAAATTGTAATACATTATATATTACTAGTTACAGGAAGAAAAATGTAATACATTTGTATTACAATATTACTGTCTCAAAAATGTAACTGAGTTACACTACTGTGAGTTACTTTGAGTTACTTAGAGCTAATTACACATTTGTTAAGACATTATACAACACTAATCCTGTTACATTTACACTTGTTTACTGGTTAATTTGTGGAAATGTGACGTCACAACACGTTTTCCTCATAATATTTGATTTACCTTTAAGCAACAGACAGTATTTTAGTGTTGTTTTGGTCCTGAAGTGTCGTTTTTAACAGAATATAAAAGCAATGAATTTATATGAAAGTAACTTGAGTTACTCAGATTGTAACTAGTAATATATTATCAATATTTTTATAAGTAATGAGTTACACTACTGAGTTACTGAAAAGTGGAATATATTACAGTAACTAGTTACAAAAGTAACTAGTTACTCCCAACACTGCTTACTGCTTACTTACTGCTTACTTAACTTACTGCTTTTTACTGTTGTACATTCTCTAAATTAGTGTTTCCCAATCTTTTTTGAGTCGTGGCACACTTTTGTTTGACATTTTCTCTACGCACACTACCTACTCAAATGGCCAAATCAAACTAAAATTATTTACTACACTTTTTAATACACTTAGAAGGGAACTACCTACTGTACGTTTTAGGATAGAAGACCCATTGCCTGCTTTTTGTGTCATTGTGCTTGGAATGATCCTCTCAAAGTAGTGACAGAACCTTTTGTTGGAAAAGTTCCATACTGCGCCGTAAAATTATTCAATACATTTGCTTTCATTCTGGGTAAAAATGTAGTTCAAAACACTCCAAAAATGGCAAAGGATTCAATTAAAACTACAGTCATAGTCATAGATGTTCGGAAGCTAATGCTAACCCATTGAAGTTTTGGCAATGCTTTTTAAAGGTTACTTATGCATCTTATTCAAACAAATAACAGCTTTGCAAAGTCTGTATTTCTTAACTTTTCCCCTGCAGTGTAAACAAACTTTTCTTCATCAGTCGATTGGGCTTTGTTAAACTCCATGAACTCAGCCGTACACTTTTTTTTAGGAGAAACCTGTTTGGACACGACGGTTTGAACACCTACCTCCTCGGCACTTTTTATAGAAGCTCTTTTGTGGCTTTTTTTTCTTCTTCATCGACACGGCCCGCGGTAACAAGTATCTGTAATTACCTGTGCCGTTTCATCTACGCTTGGAAAGAAAACTCGTGGAATTTGGCATAAAAAACGTACATTTATTGCTTTTTTTTTTTTTACTAGTTGGCATGAGAAATAAACACGAGGTTGCCAGTGTGTAATGTTGTGTAATAGGTTAGAATTAAAGCTCTGCCAAACCGCAATTTTTAGGTTTAGCAATAAATCAAAGGGCTTGTAATAGGATGAACTGAAGTTGAACTAAGATTCTAAGCATTTTTGATTGTGTTAAGAATAAAAGAAGTGAGTAGTTAGAGTCATCGAAGCACTTGTAAGAGATCAGAAACTGTGTCTTAGCCTGACCACAATAAAAGGACACCGTTCATGTTTAGTTTCAACGACGACGTGGCAGTGAAGATGGCAAACTTTGTCACTGATTTGAACAATGTTGGCCGCAATGATCAAACTATGTTGAAGTTTTAGAGAATGTACTAAAACTTGTACACTGGGATTTACTAATATAAAAAAAACAGATAAAAACAGCATTTCTCTGGGTTGATAAAACTCCATTTTCGACTCCTGGGTCAGACCATATCAGTGTCTCAGGATTTCTCTGGGTGGAGTGGTTGTCTGTCTAGCCCTGCAACAAGTTGGCCATTGTCCAGGGTGTTCCCCCGCCTAAGGCCCAAAGACACCGGGATCAAGTCACCTGCGACCCCTAAAGCCGGGAAGACACTGTGCAATTTTGCACTACTTTAACACGTTCAAAATTTTCTCCAAACTCATACGAGAAAGCCTGAGAGCTCACGACAGAGGTGCGCACACTGTACATGGCGATAATCGCACACGTTCAGCCTGCTCAGACTGTTCAAGAGATCTGAGCCAGAGAAGTGTCTGCGCAGCTGCGTTGGGACATGTTGGTGCTGCTTTAAAGGCGCCCTGACCAGCGACACATGTCTCTCAATACCAAGAAAACACTGAAATAATAATAATAATAATAATTTTATTTGTATAACACTTTTCATACACAAGCAACTCAAAGTGCTTCACAAGATTAAAAAAAATACATTAAAATACAATACATTAAAAATACAGCTGCAACAATATAATAAATATAAATAAAAAATAAAATCACATGTTAAAAACATAGCATATAAAAGATTTAAATTTCAATAAAAAGCATGTTTAAAAAGGACTGTCTTGAGCCTCGATTTAAAAACACCAAGAGAAGGGGCCTGTCTCACAGTCTCAGGAAGACTGTTCCAGATCTTAGCTGCATGAAACTGAAATGATGCCTCCCCCTGTCTGGTCTTAACTCTGGGCACCAACAAGAGGTCAGTCCCCGAGGTCCTCAGAGTTCGAGTTGGCTCATAAGGCACCAACATGTCAGAGATGTACTTTGGTGCTAGTCCATGGAGTGACTTAAACACAAGCAGAGCTGTCTTAAAGTCCACTCTCTGAGCCACTGGAAGCCAGTGCAAAGACCTAAGCACAGGACTAATGTGATTGTATTTTCTTGTTCCAGTCAGAACTCGAGCAGCAGCGTTCTGGATGTACAGCTGTTTTATAGCTCGTTTGGATAGACCGGTAAACAGGCCATTACAATAGTCTAACCTACTGGAGACAAATGTATGGATAAGCCTCTCTAAGTCAGGCTTTGGCACTATGCCTTTAATTTTGGCAATGTTTTTTAGATGGCAGAAAGCCGATGATGTTATTGACTTAATGTGGCTGTTAAAGTTTAAGTCTGAGTCCATTATTACCCCCAGATTTCTAACCTGACTTGAAGGTTTCAAAGAGAGAGACTGAAGGTGACTGTTGACAACCTCTCTTTGTTTCTGTGGGCCAAAGATGATAACTTCAGTCTTGTCTGAGTTTAGCTGGAGAAAGTTGTTTTGCATCCACAAACTGATCTGTTGGATGCAGTGACAGAGTGAATCCACTGGCCCATATTCACCTGCTGTTAATGACACATAGATCTGAGTGTCGTCTGCATAGTTGTGATAACACACATTGCTTTTACGTATTAATTGACCTAATGGCAGCATGTAAAGATTGAACAGAAGGGGTCCCAAGATTGACCCTTGGGGCACACCACAGGTTAAGGCCATGTGTTCATTCTTTAGCGTGCGATATATCTTTTTTCTTGTGAGTTGTCCTGATTTCTCTGCTTGATTGGCATCATCAGTCACTCTCATTCAGAGACGTTTTTTTCCTGATCGCGTCAGAATACGTCAGCACGCAGTTTCGTACAGCAGCAACATGATGGATCAAGTTTTCTCCGAATCAAAGATAACGCACAACAGGAGTAACTACGGCAACTACAGTTAATGTTTTAGTCTTGTTTAAGCTGCTTGATTGATCGCTGCAACAGAAAAAAATTGAACTTTTTTTTTGCATTAATTTCAATTGAAAAAAAGACAACCTCTCAGTCTTGTTCTAGGTTACTGTGGGACAAATCACTTCAAATGAGGCTAAAACGGCTGTTACTGTTTAAACTACCACATAATGACATCACAATGTGGATCAAAGCATTTTGAGTCTTGCCGGTAGAGACAGCAAGACTCCGATGTTTGTGAATGAAAGAAAGTGGGTACGTTGTTTATGAGGTAACGACCTTCTGGTCAAAACTATTGTCAATTTTGCGTAATATGGGACCTTTACATCGTCATTATCAGTGAACATTAGAAGTACCGGGCTGTGTATTAAAAAATATATTTCCTATGACATTAAAAAGTTAACGAGATGTCCAAAAACAGAAGATGTATAGCAGGATTTTTGCAATTTTACCTTTTGTATGAAGCAAATTTGGGCCACAAAATGGACACTAATTAGATTTTAAGCGGCGCAAGAGCTCGACTATCTATTGAACTGACCTAAACACAGACCAGTTACTTCATGTTTTCAACCATTCCTTCTCTATACACTTAAAGTTCAAGCTGCTCCAAAGACTTCTATAACCACATGCTTTCATTTAGCAGCGAAGTTTACAGTTTTAGCCCCGATGACTCGAGCCAGCCTGTAATAACCGCCGCTCTAATTATGGAACGCGTTACTATAAAATCCTCTCGTCTTTTTTTGATATTCCTTCCATTTCCCCAACTCGTAACCGCAATGAGAAGCTGCAGCGACGTTCGTTTGGCTTGTAACAGTGACTGCGCAGGAGACCGTTGTGCAAAGTCCTGACCCCAGTTTTGAACTTTAAATGACATGTTGATGTGGGCACGCTTCGAGGTTTTGGAGGGTTTGTACATTGTTTGGGGAACACTCTTACGGGAAAGGGGCCGTGGGAAAAGTTTGAAGGGAAGGAATATGGTTTAGAGGAATTATGGAAAGTGAGTTTTGTTTCTGCGAGCTGTGGTTAGGAGTGGGCAGCCGGGTTGTTGATTTAAATGGACTTTTCGGAGTTTGTAGCCGTGTCTCTCATCATTAGTTTACTCACTGTTGTGTTTGGATTCATTCTCTGAAAACTCTGTCACCTATCACCTTTCTCCACCCACATGTTGAACTGTGTTATTATTTGAAAAAGTCAGATTTCAAGTGAAATATGAAAACTCTAAAAAATGTATAATGTTAATAAAAAATGTTTAATGATAAAATAATTTAGCCTTGTCTTGCTGTGTTTTTAATAATCTGACATGGAATTTTTTGCACGGTTTCATGGTAGAGTGGTTAGAGCTCTGGCTTCCCAATAGCACACTTTACAATTGACGTCACACGCAAGTGCTGCGGGAAGCAAAAGTGAGACAAACAATCCAGCACCCGTTTATAGTTTCAATTTTACGTACACACTTGCAGTAGATTGTTTGCGTATAGCTTTGTCTACAGTTCTGACGGTTTGTTTGGGACATTCTGTTGTACCGCTGCTTCTTCGAGAGCTCACAGTCTGTCAGCGTTGCTAGTTCTGGTTCGTCAGCCTCGGATCTAGAGCCTTTCACCGTCAAAGTGTTGTTAGTTATTCTCTCCACACTTTGGAAATCCACATAAATACTGCCGTTGTCTTGCTTTCTCCGTCTTTACCTTGGCCTGTTGTGTCATGTTGTCGCTGATCTTCCAGGGTTTTAGAAACGGGATGAAAACTGTTCCCTCTGGCAGCCGCTCGGGATTTCTCCAATCAGAGTTACGTAGTCCTCAACAGCAGTGTTTTGTGCCTCTGAGTTTCATCATGATTTGGTTGTTAATTGTGAAAATACCTTTGTTTTCGAACCACCATTACACCTGCAACCACGCCGCGCTCACGTTTGTTGTGTGACGTCACAATCTATGTTTGGAAACTGGGGAAAGCGCTATTGGGTTCAACTCCCAGGTCAGATCAAATCAACATATCACAATCACTCTGAGTGGAGTTTGCATGTTCTCCCCGTGTCCGAGAACTCCGGCTTCCTCCCATCTCCAAAACATGTATACAGTGACAAACTCATTGGCAATACGCATATCGTATCAGGATACATAAAGGGATACTAAACTTTTGAACCTGGACTGCTGCTTGAAGGCTTAAAGCTTAAAATGACTTATTCACAGGACACTTGTCTGTAACATTAAAGAGGGCCGATCATGTAAAATCAATGATTTAATGATTTGTACCTTGTTCTAACTACATTCCCTCATCATTAGTTTACTCAAAGTTGTGTTTGAATTGATTCATGTATGTTTGAGTAATCTTGTATTCTTCTACAGCTCTTGCTAGATAGTTCAAACACTTCCTGTTCTTCACCCCGCCCACTTTGTTCTTCACTCCGCCCACTTGTCTGTATTTACTTGTTATAATTCAAAAATTAACATTCAAGGCAAAACATATATGGTTCAAAACTGTCCCATATTCACTTTCCAACCATAAAAATTAGTCATTTAAAATCTGTTGCTTGTTACAGTTACATTTCAAAGTGATAAGGCGGGGCTTTGCAGTTTTAATCAAAAACTCACTGGAACTGTTTCTATTTTTAAACCGTTTTCAATCATTTTGGAGTTTTCACAGTGAATTAAATATAAATTGCAGATCTACATATGTTCTAGTTTATTACTAAAGAGTTGGAAAAAACACGATAGGGCACCTTTGAGAGCAGTGTGAAAATACAATTCTTCCAGTTTGGTTGTTTGACATATTCAAAGTTACATTCTTAACGTTTGATTTTAAAGAGGGTTTTACTCATAGGCAGATTTTTACAATATTTGTTGTCAAAAGTATATCTTGATACATGACATAAGGAACTTTTTTTTGTTGTTTTTTTGTCTTAGTTTTTTTTTTTTGGAAACCCTTATGGAGATTTAACATTGGAGTCCATGCATGTGGACAATCATTGTTGAACTCCTTTGAGGTAATTGTGTTGGGATAGACATGTATCAGGAGACATACCCTGTGTTGGGATGCATATTGTATTGGAAGACTCTTGACTAATACCCAGCCCTATTGTAAATTTATCTTCGTTAGTGAATGAACCTGTGACCCCTAATATGAACAAACGAACATTTTGGGTTCAAATTGTACTGTGCTTTGTCTTGGTTAGTTTTTAATTCATTTCTCATTTTGTTTCAGTGTCGACATGTCAGAAATCACAACAATATTGTTCAAAATACATTTTCAGAAATACATGATGTATCAAGTTTTATTGTCTATACCTGCAGAGTTTTATACATTTTCACATTTGCGACCCAGTGAAGCACTCTACTATTATTTGTTTTGCTCAATAAAACCAAGTAATGAGAAATCTGCTCTTTGTTACAGTCAGATTTTGACAAGAAAAGGCAAGGGCTTAGCAGTTTTAAAGAAAAAAAAATATAGTTTTGAACATTTTTTATTTTATTTCTAAGCTTTTATACCATAATGTTTACATTTTACAGTGAACACAATGTAAATTATTTCTATTATAAGTAACAGACCTCGTTTAAAGTCTCCTCTGAAGCTGGGTATAAAGTTAGGAGTGTAAAAGTGAACGACTGGATGTGAGCCGTACTTTCCCTGCTGCGCGGCGAGGTGAAGACTTTGAACACGCGGCGTCACAATGCCAGCCTTGTGCGGCGCTCCGGCCCCGTTCCCGAGCGCAGGAATGGAAAAGATTATCCGCAGGAATGTCTGGGGGGACCTCCAAACCGAACGGGCCCGCTCCTCCGCCAATAGGAGCGCGCCGTTAGCTTACAGCGGCGGGCTAATTTTTTCCTGATGAACTCAACCGCCTGCCCCACAATACAGTCTGATTAGCAAAGGCCCTGCGCGCACATATGGTCTGCGTTTACAAGAGTCCAAATGACAGCACCAATTCTGCCCCGGGACGAGGAAAACCAGAGAGAGAGAGAGAGGGGGAGGAGGTTGTTGTTAGCTAACCTTTATTTCATTAGCTCAATGCGAACCGGGGCCTGGGGAAATGTGCCAGCGCTAACTGTGCGCGATGCTCAGCTAGTGCTGCAGCGCGAGCTAATGATTGCTTTTCAGTGTTTTGTTCTGGTTGAGCGCAAAGAGGTAAATGCTAAGTAAGCCTAGCCCAGCGCTAACGGGCCTGACTGGAGAGCCACTTGTATTGTGTGGTTAATTTTGTTTGAAACCTTTGAAAAATTATAGTGTTGACAAGACAACTGAGGCGATTAGTAATAGTGGGAAAAATTAGATAACAAATGAAATTATTTTTTGTTTTATTTAAGCTTAAATGCTTTTTGATTGCTGATGGAACATATAATATATAAGAAAAAAAACAAAAATTGAAAATAAATACATAAATAAATACAAATAATTACAAAAATAGGATTAAAATGACATTTTTATTTATTTATTTTTTTGTTTTTTAATGTAGTGGGACAGAATAATACAATATGAGTTTGTGTTTAAATAGATTAGTAATAAAAATTTAGTAAATTATGTTTTAGAATATATTATGTTCAGGTAAAATTATTGTTGTTTGAAAATTTGAGTCAATCAAAATGGTCTAATATTGAATTTTGCTGTGCGTGTGATTTTGCGTTTTTATTTTTTTGCAATTGTGTTTTTGACTTTGGTTGTGTTTGTGAATTTGCGTTTTTTAAACTCGCGGTGGTGGTTTTTAATTAGCAATTGTGTTTTTTGAATTTGCATTAATTTATGTTTTTGAATTTGCATTCTCATTTGTGTTTTTAAATCTGTGTTTTTTTTTTTGTTTTTTTTTTAATACTTTATTTGCAAACACCAAGTGAACAGATATTTACATTGATAAAGGTTACATAGATTACAAAGTTCGGTGGTGTCCTGTGTGGGTGTGTGTGTGTGTGTGCGTGTGCGTGCATGTGGGAAAGAATGAGTGCATGAGATGAGTGTATGCATGGGAACTTGAGTGAAGGCTAACAGGAAGTATTTATGAAAGTGACCAATGGTACTAAAACATATAACAGCATTATGGGGGATGTCAAACAATTCAGTACAAAATGAGCAATTGAAAAGGTGGAGAACAAAACAACAAAACAAAACAAAAGAAAAAAAAACACAAAAAACAAAAAGAAAACACTGAGATAAAATTAACGATGAGAGAACAGAGACAAGGAAAAGAAAGAAAAAGTAAAATAAGATTATCATAATATTGATAATGACATTGACAATGAATAATAAACGGTGTGGGCACAACAAAAGTGACAAAGACAGTAACAATACAATACCAACAACAGGGAGAGAGAGAGGCAGGGAAGAGAGAAGAGAAACCGTTATGCAGCGTGGAAGCAGTGTGGAATTTCAGTGCATTGGTTTTTCATTGGTTCAAATTGTGTGTGTAGTGCATTAAAAGAGACAGGGTTATGAGGGTCTACTGTCCGGGAGTATCGGCCCCTGGTAGCAAGGTCCCCCACCCCTTGTTGTCTGCGGCCTCATCTTGTGTTGCGTTAAAAACAAAAACAGAGTTTGGAGAGTGCACCCTAGGGGTATATGGCCCCTGGGTGCAACTCCTGTCCTCTGCTTAAATCTGTGTTTTTGAATTTGTATGCGTTTTTTTGAATTTGCCTTTGTCTGTGCTTTTGGATGTGCGTTTTCTAATTTGCATTCTCGTGTTTTGAAATAAGCACATTTGTGTTTTTGAATAGGCGCGTGTGTTTTTGTTCTTTGAATTTCGTGCTAGTTTGTGTTTTTGGTTTTATGTTTTTTTTTTATTTGTGTTTTTCCGTTTGCTTATGTTTTTGAATTTCCGTACGTTTTTGCAGCTGCACGTGTTTTTAAATTTGCGTTTGTGTTTTGAAACAGTTTTTTTTTAGTCAGGCGTTTTAGAGAAAATAGACTGGACTTTTAACATCTTTGTCATATGTTTTTCATTTAAACGTCCAGCAGGAACAACATTGATTATTAAAACCTCATTACTGTCAAATCTTACATTTTACAACCACACTAAACCAGAAAACAACCCTAAATACCTTTCTGTATTTAAACTAACAGATTTAAACACACACATTTCTCTCTCTTTCTCTTTCTCCTTCATTAAAACCCAGCTTCACACTCTGAGCCTCACACTGAGCCAGAGGAGATTTCAGCTCCATTATGTAACCTTTTGTTTTCCCTCTTTAGAACAGTCGTAGTAAAACATTTGGCGTTTCTGCTTCGGGCGAGCTGTGGCTGTATTTGAGTTGAAATGGAGGAGAGTTACATGTAGAGCTCGTTGGGGCTGGGTGATATTGACAAAAATGTACTGTATATCTCGGCCAATCTCAATGACGATATTTGGACGATATTCCAAAATATACAGTGAATGTAAAGTGAAATAAAATGTGTGTAAAAAACAACGGCGAAAAAACTGCACATCGTGGAAATGTTGAAGGTACAGATTTTGTTTTTGCATGAATGTGACATAAAACAGACACTGACCTGACAAAAGTGTACAGCAGCAGCAGATGTGGTGTTTTCTCTGCTCTGACCACACAGGACAGTCCTGTCAGGTGGAGACAGTCTCCTAAAAGCTCAGTTTTACAGGGGTGGAGCCAAGGGGGGCATCTGAGACTGGGGCCCCTTAATCTGGCCTCTAATATTTAACTGCTTCATGTCTTTTTAATTAGAGTAAAATTACATCACATATTAAGAATATCCCATCTAAAACTCACCAAAATGCAATAAACTGCGCAGAAGTTTAAAAAATCTCCTGGGGGAGGATTTCCCCCAAACCCCCCTGAATTACATCAATACTTTGTTTTATTCAAATGTATTTGTATTTAAGGACTTTTGGCACTAAGGTTCTGTTTGTAAATATAATTTACATAAAAATGACAACAATGAAAACAATTTATATCTATTAGGGGCACTATTTGAAATCTTGCCTATGGGGCTAAAGGGCGAGAGCTGCCACTGCTTGTAACTAACCACAGATTTGGGTTAAAGCCACGGGGCAACATTTTCTTTGGATTTAGCGAGTAAAATTGCCTACTAAGTTTTTGACATTTCGTTGTCATTTGACATCTTCATTTCCTCATATTTAGCAACGTACCTGCTTCTTTACATGAGAAAAAGTCATTGCAAAAATACTCAACTACACTAAATATATATATTTACTCAAGATAACATCCCTCATTAGGCTGTAGCTCCATGCACACCCCAGATATCTGCCTTGTAATTGGCCGGCCGCAGACTCAGGTCACATGCCAAAGAGCTTACAGTCCATCCATAGGCCTCTCCGTTCATTAGCCAACATCTTTTTCCATCTTGTTTTTTATACACGAGCTAACGGCTAATCTGGGTTCACGCTTTAATGATGGGTTTTTAAGGCCAGACGACTGGAGTTTGTCAAAACCGGGGATAAGAACCTGCCAATCTGAACCGCTAATTAGCCTTCTGAATTTATGTCGGGCTTATCGGACACGCGGTGGTTCCCAAGATGCAACGCTTTCTGGGGTATTTAGCAGAAGTTAAAGGAAAATGAGAGGAGAGGAAAAAAAAGAAATCGACAGTGTAATGACGTGATGTTTATCCAATTTTAAATCCATCCCCAGCGCTATACATTCAGCACGTAGAAGAACTGCAGAGCAAAAGGGTAATTGCAAAAATACACGAGTTTGATCGTATCTGTGAGACTTAATGTGTTGATGCTATTTAATCAATTTAGTAGTAAGTACCTATATTGAGTTCTTTGAATGGACCAAGGTTGGCTTGGGAATGAAGCCTACTAAACACTTTAGCTCTTCAAGAGGTGAATTTGGCTAACAGGATAAAATTCACACAGAAACAAAGAGAAACATGTCAGATCGAAACACAGATCAGCTGAATTTCCAGACCCATGCAATGATCCATGTCTGTTAAAATGTTTGTAAAGTTTTCTCCCAAGGTTTAGCCTCTGTAACGCCTCCTGTACACTGTTTGTGAGGCGGATTTGGTTCAGGACACGTGGGGGTTACACCAGCTCCAGTTCACAGCGATGCGTATTCGTCAAAGGCCGAGCAGATTCACATGGATTTCCATCAAAAATGTTCGTATTATGACCTGAAAGCTGCAGCACTGCGAAAAAGATTAAAAAAAAAAAAAAAAAAGAATGGGCACATTAGTTTTAAGTCTCCAAACTCAAATGTCCTCAGGTAATTCTAGTCTTGTGTGAATGTTTATGCCTGTGTTTTCCCCTTAACCCTTTAGCAAACACTAGGAGTTTTGGCCCGATGAGTTCAGAGAGGCGTTGCCAGAATAAGGATTTTTGTAAGAGATTTTTTGGGGGGTTTATCTTCTAATGTCAGGGCGTCACTGCGACACTGTTATGACTATTTGTCAGAGAGGCGTCTGGCAGGCAGACCTTCTTCATCCCGTCTACCCCCGCTGAGGTAGCTCTCCGTATAGACCGGATGCCCATATTTGGCAACTCTCGACTTTTCACAAAGCTGTAAACTTATCCAAATTAGTAGAAAGGCTTCAAAGTTGTCATCTGGTCAATATTTTCAAACATCAAGACATTTCGACTCTCATCCGAAAGTCATTTTCAATCTCACTCCTGGATGACTGAGGGATTACACTGCCCTTTTCCAAATTACCTGATCTAACCTCAGCCCTAATCCTAACCTTAATCTTAACTGTCTTTGAGCTGTAAATGTTGAATGTTATATTCATTTGCAGCATAGGCATGTGCGAGAGGTGGCCATAAATGGGCTTTTGGTGTGGATGAAAAGGTCATTCCGGTGGGCGAGCCCAATCTCACAAGAAAGCGTACATTTACCACGACATTACACAGTATGTAATAGAGGTATGATTAGCACGAGTTCACAGCTGTTTTGAGTAATTATAGTACGCATCACAGTCTCCATTCATGTCAATGAATGGGACACGGTGGCGCAAGTGGTTAGCGCTCTGGCCTCATAGCAAGAAGGTCCTGGGTTCGACTCCCGGGCCGGCCAGGGCCTTTCTATGTGGAGTTTGCATGTTCTCCCGTGTCTGCGTAGGTTTCCTCCGGGTACTCCGGTTTCCTCCTACAACTAAAAACATGTCCATTAATGCCTCCCTGACCCTTCCCCCAGGGCTCCCTGCAAAAGAGATTCTGAATCTCAGTGAGACTTCCCTGGTTAAATAAAGGTCAATTAAATTAAATTAAATAATTAAACAATGGTGGTTGTTAAGACGTGTTCTTATTTATGAATATTAGTGAAATCTTGATTCTAATCTTAACCTGCCTCAAGCCCCAGACCTAAACTTACCCATTTTAGTAACTTTATGCCTAAACTTACCTGTCTCACCTGAAGAAAACGTCCCCACATGGCTCCAACCAAAACTATTTTGACGCTGTGAAATCTCGTGTCATTTTTACTCTTTTTCATATCGTGCTAAATACACGGCGTAACATAAGTACTCAAAATAGCTATGAACTTGTGGTCAAACTACACTGTTTTTGTGTTGTGGTAAAAGTACGCCCTCTAGTGAGACTGTGTTGGGTGGGCGGTATGTGCTGCAGCCAGTGATTTGTTCATTCGCATCAGGGTGATGCTCACCTGCTGCACGAGCACGAGGACCTTTACAACAGAAGCATCTGGTGCATCTGCCTTGTGACTGCGCCTCTTAAGATATCAAATAAAAAAGAACCATCGCCTGACCATCTGTAAATAAATGTAGCCTATGACTTTGTGGACGTAGTTAAAGTGCGGATATATCATATTTGGGCATCGAGCATTACGGACCTGCTCCTTAAATAATGTACGATGCACCAACTTTACTAGTCTATAGAAAATGGCCTACATAGAGTTTGTAGAAACTTTTTCATTTCGCCCCCACAGTTACTTCTAATGCCCCTCCTCTCTCTTGTAATGTCTATGAACCTGGTTTATACCTTTTATAACCGCGCACATGAAAGAAAACACTCTGCGCTCGATCTCGAGTGATGCCACAGACTAATAATTGTTCTAAATGTCCTTAAATCTTTCTGATCTTTCTGACACATCTAAAAAATCCTCTAGTGTTCAGTCGGCTTTAGTGGGCGTTCCTGCAGTTAAGTTCTGTTCGATTTAGTTGTCAGTTTTGGCGAGTGGATAACACCTTTTGCCTCACCTAGGATTTTTTTTGCCACAAGACAGTTCAAAGACACATTCTCTCAGCGTTTAACCGGCCTAACAGCACCATTAAACAGAAGCAGCTACATTCTACAGGAGCTGGAACACGTTTGAAACCGTCTGAAGTGTGTGTGAGTGTGTGTGTGAGTGCACAAGCCCACTGCGACAGGTCAGTGGAAGTCACAGCAGCGCCTAAGCCTCTCATCGCTGCCTGAGCTCATAATCCCTGTCCCACTGAAATGCTATCTCATGGTTAGAGCAGGAGAGAGAGAGAGAGGGAGAGAGAGAGAGAGAGGGAAAGACAGAGAGAGAAAAGCAGATGATAGAGATGGAGAGAGAAAGAAAGAGAGGAGCAGAGAAGTAGAAACAGAGAGAGGGAGTGTAGTGGAGAGTGGAGAGACTGACAGAGAAGAGGGAAAGAGAGAGGAGTAGAGGGAAGGAGAAGAGACAGAGGAAGTGAGAGATGAAGGAAAACAGGAATGAAGGCTGAAAGTTTTTGGAGTGGTTTGTAAAGCCTTTTACAAACATGCACCTACAGACTGACTTCAGCCACCAAAGAATCTCAAGTGCTCAGAGAAGAGGCTTTAGAAATCAGACACAAAATAATCACTTCAAAAAGACACTAGACATAACGTAGAAATGCCTTTCATTGGAAAATAAGGACTTTTACAAAAAAAAAAAAAAAAAAAAAAAAAAAAAAAAAAAAGACATTTTATTTTAAAAAAAAAGTTAAATAGTCATGAATTCATTTTTTTTTTTTTTTTTTTTTCAGTTTAGAAAAGTTCACTTGCTAAGTAAAATAATCTAACAATGCAATGATAATTTTACTTGACCAGCAAAGTCAGCTGAAACCAAGATTCAAGAAATGTTTAACTTTATTTTTTGCGTATTGGTCAAACTTAAAAAGCTTATATTGACCGGCCTTTTGCAACACAAACGACTAATTACTCTGGAAAAAATACAAACTTTGATACCTTTATGAGTCAAATAATATTCTTGTTTATCTTGATTCAAGCATAATTGAACAACATAAGACACTGTTTTTTTGTTTATTTTTTTTTATTAGATAAGAAATGTTTGTTACATTGGCAAAAAAAACATGCCCCAAACTAGAGGTTCTCTGACTGATCGGCTGCTGATTTGCTTAGCCTGAAAAACTTCTTTGAATAAAACAACGAAACAGGACGAGAGCAGCTGTTTGGATCAGGTCTGAAGCTTGAGACAGTGTTCTTCTCACCGTTTTTTCATTTTTCATTCACCAATGTTTATTTAGCAGCAGAACTTTTGTTTTCTCACAGTGATAAACTCTTGTAGTTAGAGCTGTGCAATATATCAAATTTTAGATAATATGGTGAATGTGGTTCTCAAGAAATTCAAAAAAGGAATATCGAGTATATCGTTAATAGTTAAAATGGCCACAAAAAAAACCTGTAAGAATAGAAAATAGAGAAAATGATGGTAATACCTTTGAACTTAGGATATAAATGTAATGTGTCTGCACTTCTATGATTCATTTACAAACATTTCACTTTGTTCATGTGACATCCCAGCATTTTCCAGACCAATAATACTTCACACAGATGTTTGCAGCTCAAATAAATCAGGTTTAAAGTTGTAATACAAAAGTGATCGAGTTTAGTCACTAAGGAACTCACCAGATTGAAACAGTTTGAGATTATCTTTTAGATATTTCATGACAAAGTACAAAAATCAGAAATCTTGTTCACCGTCTATCAGACCTGGGCAAACTGCGGCCCGGGGGCCAGTTGCAGTCCTTGGACTGTTTTAATCTGGCCCCCAGCACTGTTTTGAGAACAAGTGTTACTCTTTACTTCTTTTATTTGATTGATTTTGCCATGGAGCATACGTCTTTGCTTGTTTTCCTAATATTTATCATCAAAATAGTGGATTAAAAAGTCTGTTTTACAAAAATGTGCACATAATAATGATAATTTGTTACACCAATGACCACAGACCGGCCCTCCATCAGTTTTCTGGGTTCAAATCTGGCCCTTGGTGAAAAATAATTGCCCACCCTGGTCTAGATTCATGACAACGTTGCATTCTTCAACTTGAACGCAGCCTATTGACGTAATAATGAATCGTTATCGAGATGTGCCCAAAAAATATCGAGATATTCATTTTTGTCAATATCGCCAGCCCTACTTGTAGTTACTGACAACGGAGCTTTTTTGACTTGCTAAAAAAAATCCCTCTATAGATTTAAACTGTATCAAGCTCATGATGCAAAATCACAGCAAGAGTTTGTAATTTGCTGTTTTAAATGTAAACTGACACTGATTAAACAAACTACAAGTAAATATGATCCGTATCAACTGTAACCGGGATAGCCGATCTAAATTTCAAATGATCGGTAACTATAATTGGCCTAAAAAACCCTGATTGGAGCAACTCTACTAAAAACAATCTAATTCATAATCAATTTCATACTGAATTCTGTCATTAGAATCCCACTTCCGTCTGTACACAGCTCAATTCAGCTGCATATGCAATAGAAACCCTTCATTTTCTATACTTAGCTCCGAGCCATGCCTGCGCAAACGCAACACTATTTAAACCTCAATTACACGAAGCAGCGAACAATAAGGAAGTTAATCAAATTTTTGTCCTGAATACAAATCCATTCATTCCTCCGTACAGAACGCAAAAGAACCTTAAGAGCCCTTCTCATTCCGACCGGGAACTCCTCCAACGCTTCCGGAAATGTGCTTTTGTGGCACTGGGAGATACATTTAGCTTTGGTGTAATAATGTATTCTCTCCCGGGCAGTTTTAGGCACACGCGCTGTAATCCCGGCACAGACCAGTCGCTGTAAAATAGAGGAATCATGCATTTTTTATCCCCGTATCAATTAAACATGACGAGTGTTGTTAATCGTGCTGATGAGTGAAGAAAAGCACTGAGTTTGGATGAAAATGAGGCGTAGAGCTGCTGCTGCTGTCCCGGTTTGGTCTTCTGGAGCCGGGGAAAAGGCTTAGGATCGCTCCAAAGATGTTTAATGCGAGCTGGAAATCTTTGCTCGGTTGTGAATGTTGATTGCATTTTTTTTTTTTTTTGGTGTAAATGTAAGAGGTTTGGATCAGGATGAATGGACAGTTTAGAGAGAGACGACTGTAAAAATAGAGGGGAAAAAGACAATTTGGAATTTACTAGATTTTTCGTTTTCAATGGATCGGTGAGACGGTGGGATGGATTATCTCAGCAAAAGAGAAGAGCGCACTAACAGGAAGTCAGACAGTGAAGTTTAGTGCTGTAACTGTAAATAAATAAATATAAACAACAAATAAGTTAATTAAATAAAAATAACAGAGGTAAATAAAAAAGGAACAAATAAATACATAAAAATAAATAAGTAAATTAATCAATACAGATAATAAGAAATAACATAAAAAAACAAACAAAAAAAACAAATTGAATGAAAATAAGTAAATATCTAATATATATATATCAATGAAAAATACTAAGAAAAAATAATAACAATATAGAAGTGAATAAATAAATACATCTAAAAAATTACAGTACAATTAAAATAATACATAAAAATAACAATAAACAAATACATAATAAAATAAAAAAAAATGAAATCTGTATTGTACCAGCCCAGATATACTGTCAGACTGTATTTGAGTGTTCCTTCTAATAGCAGAGCGGTTGTTCCTAAAAACCCAGGAAGTGTGCTTGTTCTTGTTGCTGGAGGGAAATGAGGCTGAAACGACAACACGCTAATTTTTTTGTTTTATGTAGAAAGTACAAATAAATATTTAACTTGTGAGGTGACAACTGACAAATAAAGTCAAACTAGCAACTATATGACCTTTTCGCCAAATGACTCATATTGGGGTATGACAAGGGCTTTATAGAAGCAATGAACATGATTTATGGATTTAAAACAACCATACTATCTTGGACTTTAACCTACACTGTAACATTTGAAACTGGGTGTTTTGTGAGGCTTAGTGAAGAGATGACTTTGTGTCAATAGTTTATGTTTTTGTGGTAAAAGCAATGATATTTAATCTCACATTTGCGTACTATCATTTTGAAAAGTCCATTCCTTCAGTTGTACCTGAAGTGTAGCAGCTGCACACGTTCTGTCTCTCCAGGGCCTCTGAGCCTCTTTCAGACCCACCCTCAGTCCTGACAAGACATTTCCATTAGCTCCTGCCTTACACAGCACACACCTCCACACTGTTCTCACAGCACACCTACACAGCTCTGGGACAGTGTCAGTGCTCTGTGGCCCGGCGTCGGTGCTCTGTGGCCCAGCGTCGGTGCTCCGTGGCCCAGCATTAGTGCTCTCTGTGGCACCCTCATGTCCTGGGCTGCACTGTATTAGACTGTCCTCCAAAATACAGTAATATGGTCGTGTTCAATGAGTTATTCTGACTAGAGAGATGGTGGAGCCTGTTGCGCAGAGGTATCAGTTAAAACTGGGACAAAATATACAGGCATGGCTCAAAAAGCAACACAACGATGCGCTGTAAGGGCCTGATTTATCAAGCCAGGTGCTAAATTGCGGGTGCAAAACTAGAAAAAATCATGTGTTATTTATGAGCCTTTTTACACAATCTTCAATATTGGAAGATGCACATACAACAAACTAAGCAAAACAGATATGAACCACCTCAAGTTCTGCATCTTTAGAGTGTGTGTGAGAAAAAATATCATCTCTGCCAAGGTTTTGCTCCTCCTAAAGTGTTTTGCACATGAGCGTCTACAGATTTTCCAAATCGAGATTATCAATTCTGTTGACTAATCGTTGCAGGTCTAAAGTGTACAAATACAAAAACGTTCAGTTATTAAAATATTTTAATTTTAGTTATTTTTTTTTTTTAGACGTATAATTATTTATGGCCTAATTTAATGCCAGAGATAAACCACAGAAGCTAAATCTTCCCATTAGATTCAATGGTAGCGTCAGTGCTGTAATGGCGGTTTTGTAAAACTAGCCGATGATGACATGTTGACATCTCTTGCTGTGAGGTTAAAATATGAATATCTCGTGTTGACCTGGACGACCCCTTTCTTACTCTATATCCATTAGATTCCTCTGCCCTTTCCCAGGGTGCAGCGGGGCAACGGGATGTGTCCGACCTCCCAAATCTACAGGTGACCTCCTCTGGCTGGCCGTCCCGTGTGTCCTCTGCTTCCCTCCGTCCTCTGTTCTAATGCCAACTGTGTCAAACTGACTCAGCGTCAAAACACAGACAGAGCTTTCTCCTCTTCACAAAAAACTGCATGTGTTTTATTAGGATCTGGAATAAAGGACGTGTCAGTAGCTTTGGACGACGTTTTGAGTTTTTTGTTGTGGAAAAGTAGTGTGTTTGACAATGAGAGTTAAAAAGAATAAGACAGATTTCTTTGTTTTGGTTGGAGTGAAAGTAATTGTGAAAAATTGCTAAATCCAGATATTTTGTCTTGATATCACAACATTCCTAGTTAGAGCAAGCTTAACATCTCAGAATCTCTCCGAGTGGCGTTTGCATGTTCTCCCTGTGTTACTGTGGGTTCTCTCAGTCTTTCTCTCACCCTCACAAACATGCATGTGTAGACTAATGAGCATTCAGGGAACGATTCACTTAAGTCATGATACGATTCAGTTTTCAATCTATTTTAACGTTTTGTTTTGGGTTTTTTTGCCTTAAAACACAAGATAAACCATAATAAATTACATTTAAAACAAAGCCTTTGTTCTTGGTGCTCAGAATTTGTATTTTTTATGAATATTTAAACTGTAAACAATCACCTTTAGTGTCCATATTTCAGTGCTGCTGCCCCATAATGCAGAGCACGTAGGGGACAATCTGCTCTGGGGGACACCAAGCCGAGCTGTGCCGTCCTGCGTGCTGAACTCAAGAGTGACAGAAAGGTCTGGTGTAGATGCGTGGAAAACAGAAACATGTTCTACAATACATAAGCCCTTGGCCAACCTTTATTTTGCCTTAATAGGACACTTATTGGGCCAGTTACGAGGAGAAACAGCAGATGAATTAACACGTCTGCAGATTTGTTGCCTGACCAGCCAGCCCCTATACATTCTGTTACGTTCTGTTTGAATGCAGAAGGGTCTGGGACCTGACGGTTAGCCAATAAAGTCGTCTCCCAAAGTTAAGACGATCCAATCAAGCACGGCGATTCTGACACGTGACACTAAAAAGCCGGAAATTGCTTGCAAGCCCCATTTCAAAACATTCAAGCAGGCGAACGTAGCTGATTTGGCTCTTGCTTCGGGGGGCTACTGAGCTCTACATGTTTACAAAAACATCGTGTCGCTGTTTTGGTAGAATTTACGGGTTTTCTGTGATTGATTGGTTGACTCGGCGCTTGGAAAGGCAACCCACAAAATTAATCCTCGGCGCTCCGCTCCCAGACCCTCACGGTTTGTTAAGTGTCTGTCAAAGCGTGTAGGGACTGGCTGGTCAGGAAAGCAGATTTGACCATGCAAATTAAAGCCGCAAAATACGGTGGATTTTTCCACTTTTATGTTTAAATTCTTTCAGAAGGAAACACGAAGCATGAATCTGGATTTGTCCTCACAAAGTTACAGACAATAGCATTTCTTCAAACTGTAGTGCGAGGATGCAGCTTACATTCAACTGTCTGCCCAAGAGAGAGAACACTGGCGGAGCAGAGGACAGTTTAGGGGTGTAAGTGTTAAGAGGGTTGGGGCCCCACTGGAAAGCAATTTGGCCAAATTTGAGGGGGCACTTTTTGGAAATCTTGCATAGGGCACCCAGATGGCTAGCAGCGGTCTGCCATATTTAGAGGTCCACAGTTGCTAACGCAACATAATAAAGCACATTCAGTCAGGTCTTGCACAAGTTCACACTTTGTTTCTTCAGACATCGTCGTTATTATTGTAATATTATTTGTTTTATTTAACTATAGTGTGTCCGTAGGTCAGTGGTCTGCTTTAAATGTGATTTAATAAATGTAAAGAAAAAACAAACAAACAAAAAAACATCTTAAATAGCCATTTGTTCTCGATGTTTCACTGAAAAATGTAGCTTAGCTTGTCATATGCGGTCTCCTGATGCCCAGATGCTCCAAATCCTCCAGACATCCCTGTCGTCTTGTCAAGCTCATTTCATTTAAATTTGGATTTGGTGACATTTACCACCGCATGTCTTTATTTTCTATATTTGTCTTTGCCCTTTGATGCCAAGGAATGTGGCATTAAACCAGTTGTTTTTTGCAGATTTTTAGTTGAAATGCCTTTCGGTGACACGCCACAACAAAATAACTGCGAACAATGTGTTATTTACTCCTTTTACTGGCTTCAAATAACTTAAGAATGCTTAGTTAACTAGCACGGCAATCACAAGAACTGATTAAGCAGTGTTGAATAAACCAAAATAACATGCTACTTTGCAGAACTGTGTAAGGATGGACACATTAGGTCCGCTTGTCTCAATACTAGATTAGCTCAGTTGAGTTCACTGTACTTAACACGCTCTGTTTGTTTGTGGAATTGATTTTATGGAGTCGTGTCAAAATCAATGGACCAGTGCTGTTTGTCTCATGAACGAGATGTGATGTGTCTCTGCTGGCAGCCGCATGTAAAAAAAACACAGCAATTGTACGCAAGAAAAGGTGGAATGAAACATATTCTGGATTCAAGCAATAATTTTAATGCATTGTGACCGATTATGAACAGTTGTCTAAAGCCCTTATAGTCCAGACCAGTTCACTAGAGCTGCAGTTAATGGTTATTTGTTTATTGATTAATCTATCCAATGTTTTTTTACCTAATCTGTTAGTTTAATTTTTGCGTTTGTTACTTATATTGTTAAGTCATAAATTCCATAATGTACTGACCAAAAAAAACAAATGTATTTGATTTTTGAATACAAATACACAACATGTTGAAATACAAACTTGCATTCAGATTTATGTTCGTAAGATGTGTATTAAATTAAGTGTATTTTTTGTGTGTGTGTATTGTTTCAAACAGACACAGCCCAGTGCAACAGGCTGTAGTAGCATCATTGTCACATACATACAGCCCCTGTTTGATGAACAGTTGATAGAAATCCATGTATTGACAAGTGCATGTACAGTCCGAGTTGATGAGCAGTTGAGCACAGATGCGGGTGGTGTTGCACACAGAAGTAAAGTTACCCGATGCATAGACGGCATCGTCAAAGCGGCTTTTACAACACGATGCGTGCATTCTAGTTTCACTTTCTATTCAGCTGTGATTCACTTCAGATAGCTCTCCTGGGCTGAAAACTCAAAGCTCTTGATGATCTAGAGCAGTGGATCCCAAAGTGGGGGTCGGGACCTCTCAAGGGGTCGAAAGCAAGATCTGGGGATCGCAACATGATTTCAATTTACAAGTATGACTTGGTATTTAATGCACTATAGTTTGACTAGATTTTGGTCATAGAAAACAGTAAACTACTCAAATAAATGCATTAACCCACTTTAAATGGTTTTCCAACTAGATATTTCTAAAGCATTCTATTTTATTTTGGGTTGTGAGTTATATGGTTATTTTGGAGTCCCAGTCTGAAGTGTGGGAACGCCTGAACTATAGAGCTTGTTTTTCGCATGTACTAATGCCCATGTGTGGAAACACAGTGCAGATGTTCAAAGTGTGTGTGGATCAATTAAGCTGAGACATTATTTAAAGCCACAAGTCAAAACGCCGACTAATCATTGCAGCTTTACTTTGGAGTGATTTGAGTTACAGTTTGTGGTACAGAGGGGGTCAGGTTGGTGTAAAAATGAAACTACTTCCAGTCTATCATCTCTTTCCTTCTCTTTGTTTAACTTGCTCTGAGCTGCATTTTAACCTTTTTTTTTTTTAATGCATTAAGGATGTCGCAGAATCAGGGAAGCTTTGGATGAGGAACATTCTTTCTTCTGTCTGGTTTTCACTTGAGCCTGCTTTCTCTCTTGTCCAATCATTGTGCTTAAAAGAGGAATCTAAGTGAGAGTTTGCTGTGAAAAGTAGGAACTTTAGTGACTCACTTTGAATCAAATCAAATCAAATCAAACTTTATTTATAAAGCGCTTTTCATACATAAATGTAACACAAAGTGCTTTACAGTGCATTAAAAACAATCCCGCTCGCCTCCACCCCCCACCCCCAAGACAACCCCATACATGTACACACCCTCTACCCCTCCTCCCCACCATACACCCGCCCCAACCCCTTTTCCAACACGCATACACAAACAAGCACACTCCCAACACTAAAATACATTCACATACATTTGGCCGGGTACAGGTGGACCAAAGAAAGCATCATCAGAGGAGCTGTCTGCACCAGGAGCAGAGCCACCCGCAGCTACAGGACAGCAGCCAGGGTCCAGAGAAGAGATAAGGTCAAGACCAAACCTCCAGGGCCCATGAGCCAGAGCCAGCAGCCACAGCCGACCACAGCTCCTGGTGCAGAGGCTCCTCAGAGGAAACACTGGAAACTAAAAGTGAGAAGAAAATTTAAATTGATAAAAAGGTAAATACAAGCAAACTAAGAACTAGAGTGTAAAATATGCTTTAAATAATAAATAAATAGATATATACTAAATAAATACATTTAAAACAATAAATACTAATTAAAAGCTAAGCTAAAAAGATGGGTCTTGAGCCTGCTCTTAAAAACCTGAATGTTCTCTGCGGCCCTGAGGTCCTCCGGCAGACTGTTCCATAGACGGGGGCCATAAAACTGGAAAGATGCCTCGCCGTGAGTGTGTGTCCTGACTTTGGGAATGACTAGGAGCCTGCTGCCGGAGGAGCGCAGGGTCGCGAGGGTTCATAAGGTAAAAGCAGTCCTGAAAGATAAGAAGGCCCAAGACTATTAAGACACTTAAAAACCAATAAAAGAACTTTAAAATCGATCCTAAAACACACAGGGAGCCAATGCAGCGATTTTAAAACCGGTGTAATGTGGTCCCGCCCCTGGTCTTAGTCAGGACACGTGCAGCTGAATTTGTAATAATTGTAAACCTGAAATAGACTTTTTGGGAAGACCAGAGAGCAGGGCATTACAGTAGTCTATACGACTGGTGATAAAAGCATGCATCAGCGAACAATAAATAAATTGGGTACTTACAACCTCAAACAATGCAATTGAAACATGACTTAAGTGATATATTGGCCAGGCTCTAATGTGAATGTTTGTTAGGGAGAACTTGACTTTTGTCGAGATAATCCATTCCACAGTCTGATAGGTTGGCCACATTATGTTATGTTTTAGCACGGCACATTGACAGGAGGGTGTGATTTTCATGTGCAATTGTCATGAATATCCAAAAAGCTGCTGGACCAAAATGAAAGCGAAGTCGTGTTCAGTGTAGCTAGCTGTATTATCTCTGAAATATCTATCAAATAAATGTTTCAAAGTTTGACAGCACGGCCAGAATCATATTATCCTGCTGACCTTCAAAGCTCCGTGGTTTACTGCAGAGGCCTGGGACAGACAGAGGAGCTGCTCCCAAAAAAACAGTCGTCCAAAAGTCCACCTGAGCTTCGGCACATAACGCACAGGTCACTGAACAAACACACGCCACAGTGGACAGGACGGACACAGCTCTGCTCACAACAGTGCGCTGTGAGAAGCTCCAGTGTCATCAGCCATATTCACACTGGATGGAAATATTCATCTATGTCCTAAATCGTCTTTGTCATCTTCAATCATCTTCATCTTCGATCAACTTCACCGTCGTCTTCTTTGACATCTTTGTCTTCGTCTTCCTATGTGTCATCTTTGTTGTCTTTGTCATCTTCGCTCATATTCTTCTTCGATCATTTTCATCTTCTTCATCCTCGTCTTCTTTGTCTTCATCTTTGTCCACGCCTTCTTTGGTATCTTTGTCTTCCTCTTCGTCATCTTCAATCATCTCTGTCTTCGATCATCTTCATCGTCGTCTTGTTTGTCTTCATCTTTGTCTTCGCTTATTCGTCATCTTTGTCTTCGTCATCCTCTTTGTCATCGTCATCGTCTTTGTCATCTTTAATCGTCTTCATTGTCGTCATCTTCTTTGTATTTGCCTTCTTCGTCGTCTTCTTTGTCTTTGTCTTTGTTACCTAAGACGTCAAAGTCTTCTTTGTCATCTTCATCGTCTTCATCTTTGATCGTCTTCATTGTCGTCATCTTCTTTTTCTTTGTCTTCTTTGCCTTCTTCGTCAACTTTGTCTTTTTTGTCTTTGTCGACGAAGACATCAACGTCTTCTTTGTTATCTTCATCTTTGATCGTCTTCATCGTCGTCTTTACCTTCTTGTCGTCTTTGATCGTCTTCATCGTTGTCTTTCGATCGCCTTCGTCTTCTTTGTCGACGTTTTCGTTGTCTTTGTCTTCTATCGTCTTCATCTTTGACCGTCATTTTCTTCTTTCTTTCTTTGTTCTCCTTCTTTCTTCTCCTCCTTGTTCATTTCAAAGCCAATAAAAGTATTATTCTAACAACTATACCATGTTTGTCTTGGAAAAAGAGGACTAAGAAAGTTGAATATTGTCAACATGAGCTAAATATCTTCATACTGTAAGTACTACGTCTTCCTAAAGCCAATACAAACATTGTTGCATTCTTGCTTTGTTGATCCAGAGCAGATTTTGTGTTGCAACCGAATGGAACTCATGAAAAACATCAGAATCTAAAACTAAATAAGACTGGACGCATAAATCACAGTAATGAGTTGTTGTTTTTTCGAAGGAGACATTTCTAAATATTGACTTCTCCAGATGTCGGACAGTAACTTCTTATCTCGAGCCACTGACCGCAGGAACAACTTCAGATCCCGTTTTCTTTTGCTTCCTGATCATGTGAAATATGCTGCTGTGCTTCATATTTGCCGGGGTGTATTATTTGTATTGGCAGCTACAGTCCATTTGTGAAGCAGGGCAGATATCAAAGTACAGGTCAAAGCACTTTGGACAGCTCCATGGTGACACTTTTGGATCGGTGGCACAGACCTACAGTAAGCTTGGTGGCATCATTTTGTCTGTCTGCGGACAAAGAATTCTGATTTGTTGATTAGCATATGTCAAATTTGTATTTTTTTTTATTTTAAGTGAACTGATGCATTTTCTTCTACTAACACCACATATTTATATTTGTTCTCTTTAAAAAATGTATATCTAGCCTTGCTTCAGATTATTTGGATTCAGAATATAAGGTATATTTACTGGTTTCAAGGCCTTTCTCAGCTGTTCTGACAGAATTTGGTTTTAAATAGGAAAATATATTTGCCAAAAGTCAAATGTCCTTAGGTCATAGCTGAATAATCTGACATGGTGTGAAAAGCAATGCTTTCAAAAAAGACCAAAGCAGTTTCAAACATACACAAATTTGCTCAAATTAATCAATAGGATTATTGAACAAAAATGTTAGATTTCTCAATTATATACATGAACACTCAATTTGAATTTTGTGAAACACAAATTTTGAATAATCCACAGAGTCAGCTGGCACAAACTTATCGACAGTGTTGGAGAGTAACAGAGTGGGTACCTCTGGTACATACTCAAAATACTCTTTTTGTGGACTTATGCTGTTATTGTTACTGCTTTTAATTGAGAGCTGAATGATGAACAACTATTAGATTACTCCATGGTGACCACACATACATCTCTCTCTGCTTCAGTGAGTGGGACCGAAACTGCTGTGTTAAGTTATTATGACGCTTGCTTACATGGTGAGGAGATTATTAATTTCATAATTTCCTCGTTACGTCACATAAGATATCATTTTGCATTAAATTCTAGTTTTTATCTACAAGGTATGAATATATATGTATTGTATCTTACCCTAAAATGTTTTCAACCTTTTTAGTATAACCTTCTCTAAAATCAACGTTAAGAATGTAACTTAACTGGTTATATAGATAATACATATAATGCAGAAGAATTGTATTTTCACAATGCTCTTTGTTAGAAACAAGTTTATATGAATAAGTCTTTTTTTTTTCAGCTCAATAGTTTCAGCCTTCAAGCAGCAGTCCAGGTTCAGAAGTGTAAAATATATGAGTTTATGTATATGTAGATGTACGAATACGTGTATTGCCAATGAGTTTTTCATGATATAACTACTGTATATGATACATTGACTACAGCCCCAGCTAGGTTTTAAACCTAATTTACATTTCACTACAAACACATTCAAAGTATTCAAAATACTGTCTGAGAAGTAACAGAATACGCTACAAATTACTCTGTAAAGCGTTTCTTCAATATTCTGTAGCGGTATTCTTCCCAACACTGGTCACTGGAGTCCTGTTCTCACCAGTCATCACAAGCTCATTTGATTTACTGTAAAACAGGTTTGTAAGCTCAACGAGTTACAATGAGGCTTTCTGCAAGGGTTTTTTGAATAAAACAGAACTTCTAAAAATAGTTTTGGGATAACATACTTTTATTTCCTCTTACGCCATGGTTTTATTTTGATTGACACCATTTGATTTTTGATTATCAGGATCAAACGAGTCATGTCTGAACACTTTAATCTAATCAGCGTTTGTTATCAGAGCTGGCCTTATCATATTCCATCCACTAGACACATTTATTTCCAAACAAACATTAGTTATCGTAGCGGCAGTGCGGGTTACATAATCTCAATAAAAACAGTCCAAATCCCCGACAGCTTGGACGGGCTTTACAAAGCTCCAGTTCTCGGCTTTATCAGACACGACGCTGCTACTATCTCTACAACACTGTACGAGATGGACTTGAGACTTTGGCAATGCAGGGCAAAGTCTGTTTTTGTCTTTTGAGAATGTTGCACAAAAGAGAACATTTACAAATCCAGGTGTTCTAGTTCTGGATGGAGAAAGCTCAAAGTGATTCAGTTTGATTTGATTTATGTCACTTTAGTTTTGCCACTACACATTTGGAAGAAGAAACCACCTTTTATGGATTTATAGATATTTAAAGTGTTATAATGTCACTATTTATGTGTCACCGAAATCAGACTTGACTTTTGCTTCTAAAAAATATAAAAACTGATTAAAAGAAAATGTTTCAGACTTCTTAGTTTAAGCTGTTAAAGCCTTTGTCTCTAAAAGTAGAAAGTGGGAAAATGAAGGTGTCAAAACATATTTAAAAGTGCCATTCATCTTAAGAACATTTGGAATTATTTTTTTGTATGAACAGTTCACATTTGTGTTTGCGTTTTTCCAAAATGGAAGTATTATACATTAGTTTTTCAATGAAAATATATGAAATGTCTTTTGATGGACAAGCATTTTGTAGTAGTCGTAGTCGTAGTCTACTTACTCTGTCCTTGGTCCATTGCTTTTTACGATCTATATAAACGGACATCCAAATGTATGCGGATGATACCGTTGTCTATGTACACGGGAGTGATGCAACCAGTGTTGCAAAAAACTAACTAATGTCATGGAAAACATCTCGCACTGGTTAAGCTGCCCACACACTACACGACTGTTTGCTCATTTTCCCATGTTAATTTCAGTCGCACTTAGTCACGCCTAGTCGAGATTAGTCGAAGCTAGTTGAAGCCAGTCGCAGTTGTGTCACTCGTGTAGTGTGTGGGTGTCCGCGACTCAACTCGCGTTCTAATCGTGTAGTTTGTGGCAGGTCTAGACTAGGCTAGACTGCAGTCGCAGGTTTTTAAACATGTTGGAATTATAAGCCCGATTTTTGTCTTGCTCCGGTGCTGTTCACCGTTTCTGACGCTCCTCTGGGCAAACACGGAGCCCAGCGGCCAATGAAAACAGCCGAGGAGGCACTGGAAACAACGTGTGAGGTTAAACTTTCTGTTTACGTCTTTTCTGACGGAACAAGCGCAAAAACAGCGGTAACAGCGAGGCACAAAGTGAAAGCTCCCTGCGTGTCAACTGGACCGTGTTTAAAATGCACACACGCTTTACACCTCTGATGACCAAAACAGCAGCAGCGCACCATAGACACATGTATCAGCGCACTCACCTCCTCTCTCTCCCTCCTCTCTCCACGAGGCGCTGCGGACGTCCTCCTCACTCCAAACAACACAAGTTTTCTTCTGATAAAATCTCATAAAAGTAACGCATCCACGTAAAATCCAAAGGGGAAAAATATCCAACTTCGTCACCTCTGTCGCCATTTCTAGTGTCATTTTGAGAGAGCTAGCTAACTAGCGTGTTTGTGCCGGTGTTATGGTTATTTCAGCATCCCATCAGGACGTGCAGGGTCACATGACCTGTTTAACCAATGAAAAGTGTTTGCTTATGGCAAAAATAAATAAATAATAATTACGCTAAAACAAAACTTTTTTTTTTGACTTGTTGTAGAAATTATTAATCAAAGACCAAAAAACTAATAATAATAAAAAAAAAAGTTAATAAAAAATCTAATAAAAAATAAATTGAAGCACTAAACTCAACTCTTTTATAAACTGTGTTGCATTGTTGTTTTGTGCATTATTGTTCTGCTGATAGAGTAATCCTGTTTTCAGTTGCCAGTCTCAGTCATGTAGTGTGTGGTCTCAAACGTTCTAGAATCACTCTCAGTCCAGTCTTGTAGTGTGTGGGCAAAACTTGCATTCTAATTAGTCACAACTGGAAAGTTGTGTAGTGTGTGGCCAGCTTTACTATCTGCTTCCCTCACTTTGGGTACTTTACCAAAACACAAAAAAGAAGTCCTCCTTTCCATTTATTTATACAAATACAAGACAAATCAAAACAGTAGAGGAATTCAAATTTTTAGGAGTTGTTTTGGATCCAAATTTTAGTTTTAAAAAACATGTTAAAAAAGTGTCTAATACTGTTGAATACAGTTTGTTGGTTTTTAGACACATTCGAAATAAATTGACCTGCAGCGCTGCAAAAGTGTACCTAGACGCAATGATTATTTCTCATCTTAATTATTGTATATCTTGTTGGTCACAAGCATGTGAGACAACGATAAAACCTCTAAAATCTCTCTATAATCAGGCTGTTAAAGTCTTAGATAAAAAACCTCTGAGATACCATCAGTGTCCAATACTTACACAAAATAAAATGCTAAACTTTGACAGTTTAATCATCTACTCAAATGTGCGACTAATCTTTAAAATTGTAAATAACATTGCGCCTCCTCCTTTGAAAAAATGTGTCCAGCTCTGCTCTGAGCAGACAACTACTGTAGGAGCTCCAGGTCCACAAGTCACAATGACTGCAGATTACCCAAACGTAGCTCGACCTTTGCACAAACATCCTTTTCTTTCAAAGCCATTAAAGAATGGAACAAACTCCCACAGAATCTGAAACTTTAATCTGATATGAGGAATTTTTCATGCAATGTTAAGAAAATACTATTGGAAAAGTCGTAGTCGTAGTTGTAGTAGTAGTCGTAGTACAAAGAAGCTGCTGCAGGTCTGTTAAAGAAGCCTTTTTTAGCATAGCTGATTTTTTGTTGCTAAAATGAATTTATATACATTACATAATTTGTAAAAATACATAAACTACAATCATGTAGGAATTGCAATTTTTGACCGAATTATATAAGAAATAAAATTCTGAAACAGCAGATTTTTTGTTGTTACGAGTGCTCCTGAGTGTTCTTAGGATTTGTTCTTACAGACGAACATTTTTGTGTGAATGGCAAAAATTTTTCGTAAGAAGCACTTAACAACAAATTCGTCTATAAGAACATGCTATGAACGAGACCCAGTGTGTCCTAAGCAGCGTTGTCTTGCCAACTTGTCTACTAGTGTGAACATGTCTGTGTCTGATAATGTGCTGTTTGGTCACAAAAATCCAAAAACGTTGTCTGTTATTGTTGTTAGCGATGTGACTGACTGTTGTTAGGTGTGCAGACATACACACCTCACTCCTAACAGCTGTGAAAGCAGCTTAAAACACATCAGCGTGAACAATTCACAGGCACGGAACTAGGGCTGGGCGATATTGACAAAAATGTCTCCATCATTTTTTAGCATATCTCGATTACAATGTTCAGACAATATTATTTCAAACCAACCAGAACATGTCCAAACACATTAGTTTAAGTTTAAAGATCAGAAAAATTAGGCTATAGTTGACTTAAGACATTTTTGGTCGACTTAAAACGTGTGCTATCAATCAGTGAGTGGACTAAAAGGTCCATTTCTAACCAAATATTTGACCCAAGCTACTCTCACAAGACCACAAACTCAGAGATTTGTGTGCTAAACTACTATTCATTAAGAAAAAAGCATCTAAATGAGATTTTCATGTAAAAACGTCTGAAAAAAATTGGCAATGTGCTTCTAACTAACAAAACATTTGGCAACAAGACACCAATAAGTGATTATTTGACTCACCTTCTACGCTTATTTGATCATTTACAATGTTGTAACTTTCTTCATGTGTAGCTTCAAACAACTACGTATTTTTGAACCGTTTTTTACTATAAACGATATACTCTTCAACTGTGAGTAAACTAATGATGAGAGACACTGTTAGAACATGTGCATTTTACAGAATATGTCTCCTTTTCTGTTCCAGTAAGTATCTGAACGCAGCCCCTGAGGTGACCCTGCCTTTACCTCGTTCACCTCGGCTCTTTCGCGCTGATGGATCGCACAGATGCTGTTATTCACGTTAAAGTCTGCACAAAGCTCAAAGACAGAGCGACGCATGGAGACAGATTGTAAAGTCATATCTCTGGAATGAAACGTATCGGGACAATGAATCAGAGTCCGGTCAGGAACATGTTACAAGAGCGCTCGATGCACATGTAAGTAAATCCTTCATATGTTGAGTAGATCTTCTGGAGGTATTGTAGTGTGGTACATGTTTGACAGCCATGACAAAAGCACTTTTTCTAGATGAATTCATATTTGTTCACATTTTGATGTGGAAATATTTGTTCAAGATAAAAATAAAAGTGAAACTCTCTTATTTAATCAGCCTTTCTAAGATAAATGACATTTTGTTTGTCTCTAAGTTTACAAATTAAAAATATATAATGATAATAAAATCAAAATACATACATAGGGTGTGGTGTTACCAAGAAGATACAGCGGGTCACGATACCATATGTATACATACATGCATATCTCAATACAATTCCCTCGAAACGAAACGTAAAGATACATTTTACTGGCCAAAATGAAAAAATGTAAAAAAAAAAAAAAAAAAAAAAACATATAGAAAAGTATTGTATATTACCTGTAAAAATGTTTTCAATGTTTTTGAGTAGAGGACTCTTTAAAATAAAAAAATGTCATGTAGAATGTCAAAATGTAGAAACATTGTATTTTGCACATTGTTTTGTTTTTTTTTTGTCTGATACAAGTGTCTCATGGATAAGTCACTTTCAGATCAACAGTTTCAGCCCTAAACAGAGTCAGAAGTGTTAATGTATCCCAATACGTATCCTGATACGCCTCCCTGTATTGATACGTGTATTGTAGGGGTGTAACTTTTGTGCAATGCACAAAAGTTATGATTCTGCACTTGTGTATGATACGGCTCGATGCGGGCCGCTTTAATAATATTAGTAAAACAACCCCACAAATGCTTGGTCTGTTGGTCTGTGGTCTGTGTGGGACGCCAAACCCGCGCTACACATCAGCGCTACACATAGGTGCTGCTCAATAGCCTACAAAAATCAAATGACTGTCCTTTCTCACAAATGCACACAAGCTACTCAACACCATGTTGATAACACGAGCCGCGCAATGTCAGAAACTATTCCTCTGCTCATTAAACTTGCTTCGTTTGTGAGAGAGACGAGTTGTGACGTAGACTGGGCGCGAGGCGGCAGCGCCACGGGCACGCGCAGCAGATATACACATGCACGCACAGGAGGACAGAAAAGTGCAGCGGGACAGAGCGCAAGCACCGAGACAGTGGTCAACACGGTGTAAGAGTTTACAACACGTAAATGGGACAGAACAGATCATTAGAGACTATGAAGACAAAGGCTCAAAACCACAAGTTTAATGTGACAGAACAGAGAATCTGTTCAGCTTTGTCTGGACTAAAATGGACTCACAACAAGAGGTGAGTGAGTTGCCCCGTTTACATGACGGTTTTAATTCCGAATAAAGATAATTTAATTCTGAATTAAAATTAATTCCGCTTTAAAAAGTCCATGTAAACAGTTAATTCCTGATAAAAAGTTTATTCGGATTTAAACTTAATTCCGAATAAAGTGGGTGGTTTATTCCGCTTTTAAATCCGAATAATTTTATTCCTTTCTCATGTAACCGTTTTATTCGGAATAAAAACAATTCCGTTCACACTGCGCATGCTCGCACGTTGTCTTTCTGACGGCGATGACGCAATGCAAGATGGCGGCACGGACACGAAACTTTTTTGTTTTGTATTTAAATGCGCTACAGTAGCTACAAATAATGAAAAGAGTGGGTGGGAGAAAACACGAAACACTCACCTTTTCGCAGAGGCAGCGGAAAGTTTTGGACAAGGAGTGTACATCATGTACGCGGAGAGAGACGCTGCGCTGATCCCAAACAAGTGGAAACTGGAACTACTTTTCCTCCGCTCACAGAACATGACGTGGAGCGTCTTTAAGCTGCTGCTTAAAGACTTTCATCGGAACAACTCCAAAAAAGTTAGTACCATTGCGTCTGTGGCGTTACAACAATCCCAGGTGAAAAAAAAGCCAAAAGCTGGTGTCCCGTATCTATCGGACGTTTGTTTTTCCGGTAGACGTAATGACGTAATGACGTATGTGCGTTCCCTTTCCTCTCTCTCTCTAACCCAGACGTTAAGCGGAATAAGATAAAGCCGATTTAGCGTGTTGAACATGTAAACCTTTATTCGGAATTATTATTTCCATGTAAACTTGAAGGAAAATATTTTAATTCCGAATTAATTAATTCGGAATAATTAATTCGGAATTAAGAAACATCATGTAAACGTGGCCATTGAGTGAGTCGGTAGGTCAGCCTCCTTAGCCTTTCAGACTTATTACTTTACAAACTCTAAAGTAATAAGTCATGAAGTATTTTTTTTTTAGAAAATCTTAAATTAGACAAAATGTGCATGTGCCACTGCCATATTTCAACTAGATCTTGTCTTTTAGCACAAGAGAAACAACGACTTGTGAGTCTTCTTCAGGGGCATTGTTCCCCTTAGGTCTTCTGAAATCCCTTCTGTCTGTTCAGCTGACTCTATCATGACTATTGAATAAAAACCAAGCTGATCCAAGTCATTTGTGTGTGAACTCTGCATGTGAAACTCTGACATGTCTGACTCTGCATCAGTCCTTCAAATAACCACACACATCTCCAAATCACATGACACGAATGAGGAAGTGCCCTGCCACTTCCTGTTTAGCACAGTGGGAATATTACAGGGACAGAAGACAGGAAGTCATCTCCAAATATGGATTCTCCCCTTCGCTTTTTATGACCACATTTAAAATCATGTTCCATTTGCCAGTCACTTATCATCACTTATTATCATGAAGACGTTCTTGATGCACAGACTAAGAACGTTGTAGACATTTGGATGAGACACAGTTTGATGATTGAAGTTTGAAACATTACCGGAAAAGATATGGTTTGTTAGAGGAGGAGATGGAGAGGCTGAGGTGGCTGTTGGTTCTGGAGAAAAGTGTTGAAGGTGACAGAATCATTCAGAAGTCTTTGCTTTAAAAGAGATGATCAAAAAAACTGAGATTTCCTTCTTAAATGGCAACATTTACTAAGATTGGGTTGAAGCAATACTGATATCTGTATTTAACCTTCTGCTGTGGCAAACAAATATTAGAAATATATATCAATAATAAGGCTAAATCACAAATGAACTTATCACTCTAGTCAAAATGAATAAAGACAATGTATTTATCTGATATATAACACATCTTTGTCTTAAGCTGGGACTGATATTTTTTCTAAAGAATATCTTACAAAGGCTTTTTCTTTTGCTTCTAAAATTGTTATTATTCTTTTGTTCTTGCGATTATATTGGGGCTTGAATAAACACGATTATCGATTAACCTGATAATCTTGACATCCCTAGTGTTGTGCACCATCGGAAGCCACAGCTTGAAGAAAAAAAATCCAGAAAAATATGAGTTGAATAGCTTCCTCAGCAGACTGGGAAGTGCTCAGTCTCACTTTGTGTTCATATAAAGCAGAAGTGTTGTAGGTTTTGGGAACACTGCTTTTAAGTCAAAAGATATGACATTTTGGAGCCGATACCGATAACCGATAATTGGCCCTCTGCTCTGGCCGATAACCGATGACTGCCGGTATATTTTAAAGCAGATCTAAGTGACATTTTGGCTTTGTTAAATGTCTTTGTTGGCTACAAATGTATTTTCTTCACATTTTAAGCAAACGCCTGCTCTCTGCTGCCTCCTGCTGGAAAACCTGCACTTATAATCTGACAGCTCTTCTGACAAACACTGGCTCGTTTATTTGTACATTTGACAGTGTGAAATATTTGAATGTACTTTTCTTTGCCTTGTTTGAAAAAAAAAATAAATAAATTGATAAAAAAAAATCACTTAAGGAAAAAAGTGATGTTGTGGGTCTGATGCTGGTGCTTGCAGAAGTGAACTGTAGGGGGCGCTCTACTGCTGAAGTTGCTTGGTGCTGCTTTAAAATCCACAGCACAACTCACAAGATCAAAAACTTACAAACAAATATAATTATAAGATAAAAAACTATTTTATGGGTTTATTATGTAAATATAAAGACTGATTTTAGCTTAATTGTTTGTACTTTGTTTTCTTTAGTCTGTTCCAAATTGCAAATATGAAGCTTTTAGGTCAAATTGAGGCTGGCATATGCCCAGAGAGAGAGACTGGAGAACCTCCCTAAAAATATCGGCGCCAAATATCGGCCGTCTTTTCGATATCGGACTGATACTGATATATTGAAATTCCGTGGATCCAATCCAACTTTATTTATATAGCACATTTTACCAACACAAAGTCTCCAAAGTGCTGCACAGAATACAAAAAAGCACAAATTCTTAAATATAAAAAAAAAAATACCGATAATAAAAAATAAATAATGAGTTAAAATCAAAAACCCCATATAAAAATGAATAATAAAAGACTGTCAGAGGACCACACAATTCTCATGCCGGGTTAAATGCCAGTGAGTAAAAGTGTGTTTTTAAACGAGACTTAAAAGCATCAACTGAAGGTGCAGTCTTTATATGAGGTGGAAGAGCATTCCACAGTTTTGGGCCGACGACAGAAAAGGCCCGGTCACCCCGACTTTTAAGTCTCGTTTTCGGGACGACAAGATGGAGCTGGCCCTCAGACCTGAGCGAGCGCGCTGGAGTGTCTGATACATACTCAGGGGCCAGTCCATGAAGTGCTTTAAAAACAAACAATAACATTTTAAAATCAATTCTAAAACGAATGGGGAGCCAATGTAATGAAGATAAAATAGGTGTAATATGTTCTCTACGACGTGTACCGGTTAAAAGACGAGCTGCAGCATTTGGACTAACTGTAAGCGTGACAGGTTAGCTCGGCTGATCCCAGTGTACAACGCATTACAGTAGTCAAGACGTGTAGAGATAAAAGCATGGATCACCTGCTCCAAATCACTAAAAGATAAAACAGACTTCAGTCTGGATAAAAGCTGGATTTAACCACGGCATTTATCTGCTTGTCAAACTTAAAATCTCCATCAGTGATGACGCCAAGGTTGGTGGCTTAAGTTTGATGAAGGGCTGAAGAGACCCGAAGTCTAGATTAAAGGGACTGTACTCAATTTTTTTGCAACAAGATAACTTAAAAGCAATTTCCCCCTAGCACTGATGCCTTATTAATGTATCTATTCAGGTGGAAATTAGTCCCCAAAGTCCTGTCTATGTCTAATAAAATCCCGTTTGTGTGCAGCTTTTTCTGTTTTTGTTTTTAGCATTGTGGCTAACTGTTGTTAGCATAGTGACTCACCTCGCTGTTAAAAGCTGTGAAAAAACATTAAAACTCATCATGATAAACAATTCTGAAGCTCAGAATGCATTAGCTACATGAGGAAATCATGTAGCCTGAAGGAAAAAGGTTCAAATTATTTTTTTCTGTTTGTTTACATTTTTAGGATGCAAAAATCAGGTACAGTCCCTTTAAAATCAACATTAGAGTTAGCCCTAAAAACAACAATTTCTGTTTTAGATTCATTTAAATTTAAAAAATTCATAGCCAACCAAGCCTTGACGTCATCTAAGCATTTCAGCAGGGGTGCCAGGGAACTTTTTCAGTGGGAGGTAGATTTGTGGATATTCAATACCGACACATCGCCCATCCTATAGATTCATCTTGGTTTAACATTCATATCAGGGCTATTTCAACTAAAGCCATTATTGAAATCATTTTGTACTGATTCAGTATAAACTTCAAACCATGCTTTAGCTGAGAACAAAAACTCTAAATCTACTCAAATGTTCTCAAGCATCTACTGTAACAAAAAATAAGCAACCTGATATTGTATTACCAAAACAACTATTACTTTGTGCCGAGTCATTATGAACCATTATCTTCCAACACTTTTAACTTCGCTCCACTCTTCTCCGCTCGTGTGTTTTGTCTTTTTTTTCCCCGAGCCCACACCGCATGCAGCTCTTACGCAACAGCCGGCGTCCTGACATCTCTCGACTTTTCCCACACCCTGCTCTGTGCGTTTAGTCAGTCTCCACGCCGTCTCCTCTTCTCTCTCTTTGGGTTCTTCCTCTTTCTTTACACTTTCTCTCCGTCTGCGGCGTGTGAAAGCCCTGAGTCACGGCCAGCTGACCCCCCCCCCCCCCCCCCCCGAAGGCAGAAATTGTACTTACATTTTGAAGTTAAAGTTTAATGTCAGTGAAATTCTTGTGTGGGAGGTGTTTTTTACTCTGTCTCCATCTCTCTCTCTCTCTTTCCCTATTTCTTTTTTTCTCTCTCCTTCTCTCTCCCTCTCTTTTCCCTCTCTTTTTCTGTCTTTTTGTTTTCTCTCTTTTTCCCATCTTTCTCTCTCTCCTTTTCTCTCCTCTTTCTCTTTTCTCTCTTTTTTCTTCTCTTTCACTCTTTCACTTTTTCCTTTCCTTCTTTCTTTCTTCCTTTCTTTGTTTCTATTTCTATCTCTTTTGTTCTCTCTTTGTCTCTCTCTCCTCTTTTTGTACTCTTTCTCTCTCTTTTTCTCGTTCTTTTTCTTTTCTATCTTTTTCTCTTTTTCCCCATTGGTCTGTCTCTCTCTTTTCTTTCTCTCCTTTTCTCTCTCCTCTTTCTCTTTCTTTTTCCTCTTTCTTTTTTTCTTTTCTCACTTTTTTCTTCTCTTTCACTTTTTTCCTTTCTTTCTTTCTTTCTTTCTTTCTTTATCTTTCCATTTCTTTTTTCCTTCCCTCTCTGTCTCTCTCTCCTCTTTCTCTCTCTTTTTCTCATTCTTTTTCTTTTCTATCTTTTTCTCTTTTTCCCCATTGTTCTGTCTCTCTCTTTTATTTCTCTCCTTTTCTCTCTCTTCTTTCTCTTTCGTTCTTTCTTTTTTTCCTCTTTATTTTTCTTCTCTTTTACTTTTTTCCTTTCTTTCTTTCTTTCTTTCTTTCTTTTTTCTCTTTCCATCTCTTTTTTCCTTCCCTCTCTGTCTCTCTCTCCTCTTTTTCTCTCTTTTCTCCTCTTTCTCTCCATTTTTCTCTTTTTCTTTCTCTTTACTCTCTTTTTCTTTTCACTTTCTTTTTTCCTCTAATTCTTTCTCTCTTTTCCCTCTGTTTTCTCTTTTTCATATTCTCTCTTTTTTCTCGTTTCTTTCTCTTTTCTCTCTTTCAATCTTTTCTCCTTTTTCCTTTTCTCTGTCTTTCTGTTTTTTCCATGTGTCTCTTTTTTTCCTTTTCTCTCTTCTCTTTCCCTCTTTTTATCCTTATCTCTGCCTCCCTTTCTCTCTCTCTCTCTCTCTCTTATAACTGAAAAGTCTAAGTGGAGTTACTGCTCTTCCTTCCTTTCTTTCTTTCTTTCTTTCTTTCTTTCAAAATTCACCTTTTGATCCAGTATTTGTAACCTGCCGTATCATTGCAGTGTTGAGCACAAGCTAACAGAAGTCCACTCTCTTGTCTGTCAGATGAAGTGATCCGCCGACCCCCCGTGACCCCACGTGTGACCTCACATGTGCCCCCGGGTCGGCCCCGGAGGTCAAAAGTCAACAGGCGAGGTGTTAAAAGAGCAGTCGCGTGTCGTGGTCTCCGGCGTCATTCATCAGAAGCTCTCAATAGACGGAATTGTTTCGGGAAATCAATTAGTAATCTGTAAAGTCACATTTTTAAGCAGCGTACAAATAGGAGAACTGCTGTGAGTTTAGTTAAGTTATATAAAGTGGGTTATAAATAGCAATAATGTTAAGTACTTAAAAAAATAAATCTTAACTTAGCCCAAGCCCCAGCCCTAATCTTACCCAGGAACAAAGATATTTATAAATATGTCTCTGTGGGCCAGTTAAGAGAATCCTAAACGTGCTTCGTATCTGCCTTAATATAACCTATTGTCAAACTGATTATCGGATTTTCCATTGCGGCTTGTTCTGAACTGCTCCTTCATACAGCATTCTCCTTGACCTTTGACCCCCTTCTGCTAGCGTACAATAGAAGTATGGTGTTTAATCCTGTCGGGCTCGGAACCAAGGACACGTGTTGCTTTTGTTCTCTGTGCAGATAGAAACTGTAAGCGTGGCCTCGTTTTTGAAAGCGTAAATAATGGGTCATGGACTTATAGTATATACGAAAATAAACATAATGCTTTTGCCTGCTGTGTGGTGATAAATAAGACATTGATGTGCAGTATTATTTATAAAAGGAGCATTTTAGCTTGTATATTTGATCTAAAATAAAAATAGTTGAGTTGCTCCTCTGATGGTGCTTTCTCGTCTGGCTCATCTCTACCCAGCCTATTATATTGTAGCATATTTTAATGAAGCCGGGTGTATTTTAGCACTCAGAGGGATGGAGAGCGTGTTGTAAAGCACTTTTTTTGTTATGTTGTACGTATGAAAAGTGCTCTATAAATAAAGTTTGATTTGATTTATCTAGACAATCTTCAAATATACTAATGCAGTGATTCTTAATGATGATTTACTAGTCAGATGTATCAGCTGGTTTCATTACACTCCACAGAAACAGTCTCAGTATTGGAGCTTGTTTGTTCTACGGTAGACGGGTCCTTTTTCACATTAACCAATCACTGCCGTTTGTTTGTTATCCAATGTTACGTATGTACTGCCAACAATACAGTGTAAACATGTACAGTATGTTATTGATCATTGCTGTTTGCAGAGAGTGAAACCTATTCAAACTTCGTCCTCCCTGTGTTTCAGACGATCTGCATTTTCCTTGCTCACTCCAGGTCCGCGGTCCTCCCTGTTTTTCAGGCGATTTGCGTTTTCATTGCTCACTCCAGGTCCGCGGTCCTCACTGTGTTTCCTGCACAAATCCCTTGTACAAGCAGACATACAGTGTCAAAAGAGGTGTAGTCTCAGTCACTCCGTCTGTGTTCCACTTTCACTCTACCGTACAGACAATCTGCATAGGTTTGATCATAAGCTATATTCTACAGTTTATAGTTTCTGCGTTCATAGACTTGTTGTAGAAAATCTTTGACAAGACCATCGAACTGGCTACAAACTTACAAACGGGCTGCACAACGCCTCAAGAATGACATAGGAAATTAGCAAAGAAATGTGCGCAGAGAGGTCATAGGGGTCATTGTGACCATAGCTTATCCACAAGTAAATATAGACAAGTGGAAAGGGATAGGTGGTGGATGAAAACTGGACTTTTTTGAGCAATCGAGCATCAGCTGCAGGACTATACGAAATCACTCCAAGATGCATGAACCAATCCAAACAACTCTCAGCAAACTAATGATGAAAAACATTGTTAGAATATGGCTACAAAAGTGGATTTACCTCATGTTGTACTTTTAAAACCCTGCTGTTTCAATGAAGAAATACCTTTAACAAGTGTACCACAGACTGCAGAGATACCACATCTAAAAACGACTGCCCCTCTCTCCTACATGTCCATTAGCGCTCATGTTCCACCATCTCCTCCTGCCAAAAGAGCCGTCCCAGAGGCGCTATACGCAAACGGAAAAAAAAAAAAAAAACACTCAAAAACACAGCGAGATAGAGCATAAAAGAGAGACGGAGCTATTCTTCAGGGAGTTGTGGGAATCCTGTGATAGCGCCGGCGTCTTAATCCCTGGTAGGCCCTGCGATCATTAGAGGCGCGCGTTAGCATGCACGGCCAAACGCACTACTTATGCGCGCCGGTATTTGATATGTTAATGCTAGCTCTGCTCTTTTGAATCAGGATTTCAAGGCTCTTCAGGAAAAAAAAAAACACATGATTTCAATTGTAGAAGCATAATAATTAGAGATGGTAAAGGACAGGGATATGAAGGATGAGAGTTTGTGGGAAGTTATTAAATGGATTACGTGAAATGTGGGTGAATTACATCAGAAGAATATCAAAGAATAAAGGATTGATCTCGTGGAAGAGGGAGGGATTTTTAGGGTTTCAGTAGAACTCAAATTATGATATTTCTCTGTTCTGAAAAGTGTGTTTTTAGGTCTTCAGAACCTTTCATACACACATCAAAACCTTTTAGAGTAACTGTAGCATTAGATACATTCTTTTATGTCAAAACACTTTCATTTCAGGAACCGTGTGACATTGCACCATTACGGTTTGTTTGCTCTACGGTAGGCGGAGACTTTTTTGTTAATGCAGAACGGACCATAGCTTTGTGCACATACGCTCATTCTTTCTCCGTCTTCTCTACTCTTCATCTCTCTCTCTCTCTCCAGCTTCCTTCCTCGCTCTGGAGCAGATCAGGAAGTATGGATATACAGCAATGTTCTCCTGCGAATGTCAAGTATTTTGTTATGATCTGATGCAAGTTCACCGACAAACGAGCAGAACGAAGAACAGAATTTCAAGTTGCTAAGCTTCAAAGATAAACTCATTACGTAGCGAAAATGTACGAGACCTTTTTCTAACTTCTTCACAAAGCGCACAAAACCTGCTCCAGCATAGCCGCCGTCTGTCCTACAATCATATGAATAGGCTGTTTCTAGGGGTGATTGTGGAGCGATTGTGTGCGTACATCACTACGCAGATCGTACGAAACTCATCTTTTAAAATTGTGGTTTTGACTGAAATTTGGATTTAATGTGTAACTTTCTTACACAGAATACACATTTGTTTTTAAAGGCTTCTAAGGGATTTACAAAATGTGTTCTTTGTGGAAAATGTTGGTCTGTAAAAACAAATCCTAAGAGCACTCAAAAAAAGAAAAAAAAAAAATGCTGTTTCAGACATTTATTTCCTATGAATTTCAGTAAAAAAATTATAATTCCTACATGATTGTAGGTTATGCATCTTTGCAAAATACTGTATGTAAAATCAACACAGTCTCACAAGAAGGCGTACATATAGCACGACATAAAAATAGCGTATTTTTAGCCCGATATCAGTCCTTTTTTGCGTACTTATGTTACGCCATACACATAGCACAATATGAAAAAATGTAAAAATGACACGAGATTTCACAGCGTCAAAATGCTGGACGAGTTTTGGCTGAAAACACGTACGTTCAGGCATAAAGTTACTAAAATTGGTAAGATTAGGTCTGGGGCTTGGGGCAGGTTAAGATTACATTCGGGATGTTGTTGATTTTCATAAATAAGAACACTTCTTAACAACCACCATTGAAATGAATGGGGACTGTGACGCGTACTATAATTACGCAAAAGAGCCGTAAACTCGTGCTAATCATACGGAATTTACATGTTGCGGTATGTCGTGGTATATGTATGCTTTCTTGTGAGATCGGGCTGGTAAAATAATTTTAGAAACAAAAAAGTCATCGGTCATGCTAAAAAAGACCACTGTCCCAGCCACACGTTGTACCGCGATGACAAACACAAAACAACGGCAAAATCCCAGTGTTATTTCAATCCATCTGTGACTTGAACATGTTTCCTCTGAGTGTGTTCATGTGTTTGGACATTTTTAAAAGACACTGACGTTTTGAATCAGTGAAAGTCAGAGACGCGCTGTTGCACTTCCTCATTTGTCTCTCTGACTTTGAGAGTCCTGCAGCCGGCCCATATTTGCCATATAAAGAAGTAGATTCTGTAATACATTATTCATTTTGATGCATATTACCATTTGTATGAAGTTTGATGAATTTGATGTAAAGGCTGTTAAGAAATACTTTGACTTCTTATAAACTCAGCAGCTTCTTAAAATGGAAGTTACGCACAATCTTTATGACTTACAAGAATGAGGCCAATACTTTTATAACTAAGTTAAAGACTCATCTTGTCAAGGTTGCTAACAATTTAATAAAACACTATACTTTTTTTTTCTTCTTGCTATTTTTAGACTATGTAGACTTGTGTGCAATGGAAAGCACTTTGAGTCATGTCTACATGGAAGGTGCTACGCAAATAAAACTGAATTGAACTTAAATGAAACAGAATCATTTGCAGTCAAAAAAGAAAACAGAAAATATATTAAATACATAATTTTAAAGCTAGTTATAAATTCACACCTTTTCAATCTGGGGAGTTCTATCTGCACGTGGACCCATTCAGTTTTTGTACATCTGTATTGAATACCATGTGAACGCAACCTATTGTTCTGAAAATCCTCATCAAAAGTGTATTTTTATTACGCAAGCTTTGGCCCAATGTGATGTCATCAGTTCTGAAATCTAACATCTAGTATTAGCTAAATGAGTGGTTCCCCAATGAACCCTCCTGAGCAGTCCTCAGCACATTGTGACAGACTGCAATGTAAAATACCCCGGTGCGTTGTGTTTCTCTCTCTCTCTGAGCAGAGCCTGTCTCTCCGCGCTCATCTTGTTTCTGTTCTTTATGACGTCTGTAATTGAGCTTATGGGTGATTAAACTCCACGTGGCCCCGGGGAACCTCAGTCAGCCATCAGTCAGCTGCAGCAGGGCCCGGGCAGCACACACAGCTCCTCAGTGTTACTGTCTGAATGTAAAGACGACAGGATTAGCTCTGAACGTATATCTAGAGGTATTTACAGTGAAGTAGGATCACACGGTAAGGCTGCTGATGAAGCTTATGTAGATTTGCATGAATTAATATGAGATAATTTTATTAGACTATCTGGTAGGGATGGAGTGGGGCTCTGAATATACAGGGATAATTTGAACTGCAGCGGCCCAGTAGAGGTCTGGAAGCCCTCTTTTTGTAGCATGGTTCATGGGCTTTGCAACAACTTTAGCGGTGGGGAAACTTTAAAGAACAGGGTGAAAGAGATGAGAGGGGGGCTTGGGGGTCCTCTCCCAGAGATTTTTGAAGGAAAAAAAAATTCTTTTGATGATAGTTGGAGCATTTTACAAATTTGGGTTATGCACCTGACATGACATTACTGCATAGTAAATATCAGCAGTGAGTGTCAAAAATGCATGACAGTCAATAAAGACAAATTATAGACTCTCCTGTAAGGGCTCAAAACACAACTGTCTTATAATAAATGCAGTATACAACCACAACTACTGCAAAATACGTGGTACATGTCACATGTATGTGACATGTACAAGAGACAATCAGGTAGTAATAGGCCAGGCCTGTGCAAACTGTGGCCCGGTGACGAAATGCAGCCCTCAGACTGTTTCAATGTGGCCCCTTACACATTTTTGAGAATAAGTGTTTGTCTGTCCGTCTGTGTGTGTCTTAAGATGTGGATAAAAACTGCATGTGGGTTACTGTGTGAAGCACTTTGGAAGACATCTGTCTGTTTAAATGTGCTATATAAATAACCATTTGGTTATTCCTCCATTCATTCATAAATTAGCAATATTTAACACAGAACCTTGTGAATATGCATATTTAATGAACTGATCAGTTGTGTATTCAAATCTGAAATCTGCTAACACCTTCTGCTAAATTTATAATCTCTATATGTTCATAATCTGGCCAATTCCTCTTGATACAGCAGTTTTCTTTGGCCAAAGTATGTTTGCTATACCTTTTATAGGAGTGATAGAACTCTCTGGTATTACAGTTATTTGCCTTTAGAATAGCAATCTCCATCTTTTCTGAGTCCTGTCCTGTCCTGGGCCCTGGAGAAACGACCATTTACCGCCCCAGTCCAACACCCCTGTACAAATGAAATACTAAAACTAAAAAAAAAAAATAAACTGATTCTTTTGTTTACTTCAAAGTCTGTCAATTACAATACTGTTTTTACAATTCCTTTCATCTTCATGTTTTTCATTCACACAGACAGTCTTTTTCCACTCCAAACAAAACCACGTGAATACGATCACCCACACAACATACATATTTAAATCGCCTGCGTCTTTACACGTTAACGCGCACACATCACACCCTGGCATTTGACTGAACATTGTGAATCTGAATCCCGCGCACGGCTGAACTCCAGTGGGCAGTCTCTGTGATGTGGATTGTGTTGTGTGGGAGATGTTTGGATGGATGGTAAACAGCGGGTTAATGATGTTTGTGATCGCGGGAGAAGGCGTGGGCGGACGGAGCGTGGTCACGTGTGTGTGGATGTATCTGTCTGTTGTGTGATTTGTGTGAGTGGAAACAGAGAAAGGAGATGTACTAATTGGCGTGATAATCATGACGTGGTGGGTGGCAGGTGTTTGTGTGTCTGAAGAGAAGAAGCAGAGCGGAGTGAGAAGAGATAGACAGGACTAGTGCATAGTGATGTCTTGTTTGAAGAGATGTGGAAGTCGCGTTTATGAAACTTTAGGTATAATTTTGACGAAAAGTTCCACAAATTGGCTTACTTGTTTTTATAAACATACGTCTCATGTATGAAGCATTTGCTCACGTGCAAAAATGGGTTAAGAGGAGTAAAATCCTGACACAGCTGACATTTGTGACATTATAAATAATATCTGAGGTGGTGCATGTCAGTTTTGTTCATTTCATTTTTCATTTTATTTTTTGATTTGGTGCATCACTATATACATGGTTAGCCAGGCTGGCGCCACCTGGTGCCTTCACTCAATTTCTTTTCACTCTGTCTACTAGGTCAGGTATCACTGGGCTGCAGACGGTTCCCCAAAAGCAGGAAGTATACGGTCGTCCAATCAATTCTCCTCTTGATCTTGTGTCAAATATTAACTCACAATATGATATTGTGCCTTTTAACTTGCACGTTTGCCACATGGAAACGGCAACAATCACTGACACATGTTTATGCTCTACTTCCTTGACCATAAATGATCAAAAAGCAGTGACTGGTTAAAGGGGTCCTATTGTGTTTTTTTATGTTTAGGAAGAAACTAGATGATGAGCAGATCAGTGAATTACCTTTTGTTCATTGTGAAACACAAAGTTGATCTAAAACGGCTTGAAAATAGAAACAGCTCTACTGACTTCCTGTTCAAAACTGAGGATCTGATAAGCCCCGCCTCTTCATTTTAAAATATAACTGTAAAAAGAAGCTGATTTAAAAAAAAATATTTTTTTATTGTTGGAAAGTGGGACTTTATTAAACCATATGTGCTTCACTTTGAGTCTTGAATCTTTTGAATAATACCAAGTAAATACAGACAAGTGGGAGGGGATAGGTGGTAGGTGAGAACGAGGATTTCTGAGCACTTGAGCTGCAGCTGAAGAACAATACAATATTACTCAAACATGAAAGAATCAATTAAAATAACTTTGAGTAAACTAATGATGAAGGAAGGCTGTTATAACAAAGTTAAAAACTTAGAAAAGTGAATTTGACATAATAGGTCCTCTTTAAATAAAAAAAAGTCCCTGCCTCTTGTAAAATCATCTGACCAATTTGTTAGTAAAGAAAAAGGACTCCTTTCAAAAAAGTCCAATGTATATATGCATAAAACATGTATTTATAAATATATATTTGAACACATTCTTCAAGTGTAACATAACGGTTTGTACAGATAGACATGACATGATATTCATCACTAGTGCCACCCTCATTGCACAGATAACAAGTCCCTAAACTAGTCCCTCTATACCAGTAATAATTCTTTACTTTTCCAGTACTGCATCGATAAGAAGATAAGAAGAATATCAGTTGGTTGTACAGTCTTGATTGTGATAACTTTCCTCTCTTCATATACAGTACATCATTTCTGCCATTTTCTGTTCATTTTCCACTCACTTCCTCAGAGCAGAAGTTCAAAGAGAAGCGTCCCACCCGTTTTCAGCTGCAGGACGTCTGTTACTCATGAGCTCATAGACGGAGGACGAGGGTTCAAAGGTCAGGACGGAGCGATGTTTTTAGTGAGTGGATGTAAAGAGAGAGATTCTGGGCTCTACTGCGTCACGGCGAACGCTCTCGGGTCAGGAGTCTGGGTCACGGCAGGTCAGACGTGAGACGGACGATTCAGACACAAACTGCTGACAGTCTCTTTGGTTTTGTTTGGTGGTTTTCACTCCATTGGAAGAAGATTGTTTTGGAGCTACATATTTGGTTGTAAAGCCTGGCAGACTGCAATGACTTTAGGTTAGAAAGAGTCTGTCATGCCCAATCTCAGAAGAAAACGTAGATATATAATAAAATGTCAAAAAACATACGATAAGTATGTTTTAAGGCTTTTTTTTTACGTCAATAAGTTATGAAATTTCTTAACCAATCCCAATCACAAGCCCCAGACCTAAACTTACTCATTGTAGGCACTTGAAGCCTAAAGCCCTGTATCCATAGGCTCGGGTCGGGGCGGTACGGTACGGTCCTATGCTGTTTCCACTGCGCAAAGCGACCCGTTCCGCCCCGTATGCTGGGTCCATAGCGAGCCGCTTTTGGCCCCGCCTTTGGCCTAGACCCTGGAGCAGACCTTGGAGCGGTCCCCCCTTTAGGCTCGATGATTGGACAAGAGAAAACACAGGCTCAGGCCAAAATTCAGACGGAAAAGAGCAGACAGAAACACAAAATAATGTTCCTCACCTAACGCCCACTTGATCCCCTGTCAAACCGCCACATTTCCACCGATGAAAACTTTATTTGTTGCTCCAATAGACGTAGCAAAGCAAAGCTAGCGCATTAGCATCAGCTGTTTCCTGTTTGTCGAGGCAAAACACTGTAAAAAATTGTACATCCTGTGCGTAATGTGTCCAAAATAATCCAGCCTCAAAGCATTAAACAAAACGTGTTTAATAAGCATCATAGAGTCCAAAGACTTTGCAAAAAAAACATGAAATGAAATTGTGCCTACTGTACGTTTTTGACATTTTGTTCTGTATCTACGTTTTCTCCGGAGACTCTGTTGGTCGTTCCCTTTTTGAGCTACTTTTTTTTTTCTTTTTTTTTATTGTTGTTATTATTAATATATGTTATGTTTGACTTGAGCTTTACACAGACTGTGGATGTGGATGTTATTACATAAAAAACAGACATTGATAATAGAGGTGTAAGAGTACATTATGACAGAAACATTCAGTTCACTCAAAGTGTCTGCCTTTTCATGTGAATGGAGAATCTATTTTGGCCTTGCTTTGAGAGAGGAAATACACATGGCATACCTACATCTGATAGAATAATCTATCATTTGGATTTAGAAAATGCTTTTAGCAACATAATCAGATTATTTGTTACTGTTTTGCATGCATTGTCAATGAACAAAATTCACAAACTAAGTACTTGCAACGTAAAACACTGAATGAAAGTTACAAACGTTTTTTTAAATAAATATTGGAGCTGCAACGATTAGTCGACACAATCAACGACAGTCAGACGCAGATTTGTTATAGTCGACGCGTCGCTTGAATCCATTTTAATAAATAAACAACCACGGAGTCATTCAATTCACCCGAGCAGATCTTTTTTTTTGTCTTACGTAGCACCACAGGAACTTCAGGGGGCAGTATATGGTCTAACAGCCTCTACCTGAGAAGAAGACGTGTGCAGTAGTGATGCGTGGGTCAGCAACCCGATTTTAAATTTAACCCAACCCACCCGGCCGGAAGAAATGTGCTTAAAATTCATGACCCGACTCAAACCTGAACACGCGCACACTACAAACCGTTGTTTTGCGAGCTGCTGTAGGTTGCACTCAAACCATGGATCTATAAAAACAATCAAACGTACTGTTTGGAGACCGTGTCAAATCGCAGCATTCGCAGGCAACCGTAAGCTCTTTTAGAAAACGTACGACAGTTTGGATCACGCAGGAGGAGTCGACCTGACACAGACTCAACTCTGGACGTTTCTCCAGGTGAGAATTTAACTCTTCGCTCTCGTAGTTTACGATGGTGAACCTGTTCACGCTGGAGCATCAGTTTGTATAGTTAAGATGTTTATGACTGTCCATAACTATTGTTTCAATATCAATTTCTACTTGTCTCTCGCCTTTTTCTTCCTTTTTTGTAGTTATAGGTTAAATGAATTATCCTCAAAACCCACAACATATTATGACAAAATCAACTACTAAAATAATTGTTAGTGACAGCCCTAATAAATATGTCTGTCTATATATTTTTCTTTTACTCAAATATACCTTTTGCTCAAAAAACTATGGCCTCCAAATACTGAACAAAGTATACTTTTAGCACACTGTAGTAGCATTATTTGAGTGCTACAACGTTCTGCGAGGCCATGAAGAAGCAGAGACATGTTAAGTCCAATGTGCACAGAACAACTACGCTACAAATGAATAGATTTGCTCTGTTGCTGCAGTCGTAATGATGACTTTTGCTTTAATTCAAACCGACAATGAGAAAAGCATGTTATCGTACTTACATTTGACTTTTGCGATTCGATTGGCGTGTTTTCCTTTCATGTCTTGCTCAGTTTTCTTACTTTGTCCTTTTGCCTTCCATTCAACCTCCTGAACTCCCATAAAATAATACGACTCCATTACTCTTCTGCTCGTACAATCCACTTTTTTTTTTTTTTTTTTTTCAAAACAAACCCTTAGCTGGATGGAAAAACCCGGGGAGCTGTTCTGGAAGTCTTGGCCAGCGTGTGTGCGTTGGAACGAGGCCAGTGAAAATGTGCAGTCAGGGGAAGTGAGCAGACTGGCTGTCTTCTGTTCACTGTGGCTCGGTTTTTTTGGCCAAGTCTCGGCTGGGTTTAAGCTTTTAGGAGTGTGATCCAGGTGGTCGAATAAATGTCCCGCCCATCCAAGCAGCAGAGTTTAGTGTCTTGAGTGTGTTTGCATGAACATCCTGGTTTTGAGCAGTGTCTCGGTTATGTAAACTGTTGGGTGATTTGGTTAACAAGTTAATCATTTGAGCACCTTTCATTGGCTTTTGTGATCGTTTGAGAAGTAACAACCTGACCGAGGGAAATCCTTGACTCATTTGTCTAAGTTTAAGTACAATTCTATGGCTGAGTTTAGGATTTGGGCTTGGGTGAGTTTTAGCAACCATAATTAAAAATACAAAAGCACTAACTTTGAACAAGGAGACGCACTGAACACTGGAACTATAGCCTTTTGGAACACTGTTGACAATGAAATTGGCTGAAATACACAACCAAATATTAAAATACCTATATCAGAAAATAGGTTCAAATATTGACAATCAATATAGAGAATCTGATATCACAATATATCACAAAATGCATGTTTTTGGAAAACCTAAATGGTCATCACTTTGAAACAGGAGCTGGACATAAATGTTTATTCATTGTTTGTAGAGCTGGGCATTTTAGAATTTTGGGCGATTATTATTTCAGTTAGAATTTTTAATAATCGCATATTACACACAGTAAGAAAAAAAAAGTTCACTAAATACTTTTACTTTATTTATTTTATTTTTTTTTTTCAAAACATGTTTTTTATAGTGTATTTTAATAATACAGTAATAATATAGCAGTGTCAATCCATTTAGATATTTTTAGGATTAGAATGTTGTTGCATCTTGTTTAAACTGAAAAGATATTTATGAAACCAAACTCATGTGTTTTTCTGACTGGCAAAAGAGTCTTTAGTCCTAGGTTAGTCCTGGTTCAGTTCTGTCATAGTCCTGGTTAAAACCAGCTCAGTCCTCACTAAATATACAGTGGGAAGTAAAACGATCCAGTTTTTTAACCCCGGCGGCACGTAACTTGCTGTGCGCCAGACCCAAGCGTCAACATTTTATTGTTAACGAAATAGCGCTGACAAGTGAAAACCGTTAACTACTGTGCTTTATTTAAATCGTAGAAGAAGAAACTATACGGGTGCTGGCAGGGTCATTTCCTGGAGCGGCGCCGCGACAGAAACAAACAAAACCAAATCACTGCGCGTTGTAAAGCGCCGCCGCGAGCTCGGTGTGTGTACATTCATAGAAATTAAGGAGGAGAAAAAAGTGCAGCAGCAAAGCGTGGCTCTTTTATTCATGTTTTTGGACTGAATCATGTGACCTGCGTAGATGCCGACAAAATAAGTAATTGTGATTAAGCAAGAGGTGAGTTATGTCCAGCCCTAATTATTAGTAAATACTATTCAGTCATTTAGTAATGATCAGGTAATGTTATCCTAATAGTTAATAAACATTTATAAATGATTTGTATCTAGACCTTATTATACAATTTTTACCAAGAAAACAACCACGTTTCTTCTTCCAAAACAGCCACAATACAGTTTTTTTTTCTTCTTCTTCAAAACTTTAATCAGTTAGGTACTTTCTGTACTATTCACTTTACTTGAATAATTCTTTGCTCCAGTATCTGCACTTTCAGCAAACAAATTGATACTTCTGTCACCTTACTCTTCCAAACAGTGGCGTTCTGTCGGTGCCACTACTTAGACATGGGCATATCCGGCTCGACCAATCAGAGCCGCCTGTGTTCTCGCAGCGCTCCGGGCCAACTATAACACCCGCTCTGCTTGGTCTGCGGGCCAATCCCAACACACACTCCTCAGGCTTCCAAACCGCAGAGGCTCAAGGTAATGTCCTTTTGAACACGTTTACAGAAAGTGTCATCGGAAAGTTCTTATTGTGAGATGGTGGGAAAAGGAGTAGGCTTAATTGGGTTGACCTTTGACTTGGGCTGGGAACCGAAACAGGTTTGAGTAGAAGTGGAACTGGGATAAAAGCACTTTTGGTTCTTTAGCTTTAAACATCTGAGTCAATAAGCAGACAGCAGAAACAAACCAACACAGTCTCCGAAGGAAACATACTGTATACAGCGAAATGTCACAATGTACGTCCAATGTGGCAGCAATAATATAGAAAATGTATAAATTTACTAACCTGTCCAGCCAGATGGTTTATCTCGCGGTATTTGTGAATAAACAAACACTAGATAAACCATCTGGCCTTCGTCCGGCTCGATTGGTTTGAGAGTCTGAACCAGCGATGACCAGCCCAATCACATCACAGGAGCGTGGTTTTGAACCAATCACATTGTAGCAGGGCGGGCTAACACGGGCCGTTAGTTCCCCGGTGCCGCAGCCGAGTTCAAGCTGATTCAAGCTAAACAAAGACGGCGGCTTCCGTGGATGTTCGTGTTTCTGCTGCTTTTGATGCGGTTTCAGCAGAAATATGGAGTAATTTCTTTTTGAAAGAAGAGCAGTATGTGTGACATGTACTTGTTCTATCTCACGCGGACATTGGATACACCATTACGAGTTGTTGCTGTGATTGGCTAGCTCAAATAAGGTAGGCCCCACACCCAATCAGCTCCAAGTATTTCACTAAACGCCCCGCCTTTTCTCGAACGCTTTCAGTGAGTCAAGTCCCAGATGAATAGTGAGAACTCAGATAGGAGTTCAACACAGATCCATCTGGCGTGAGCCAGGTTAATAAATTTACTGCTTTTACTAGAAAAAACACAGACTGTGTTACTAATAAACAAAAATTTGATCTTGATTTAAAATATTGTTAACTAAACTGAATTGTTAATTGAAATGTTCCAATATAAAGGACTTTACTTGATTTTTTTTTGCGATAAGATAACTTAAAAACAATTTCCCCCGGCACTGATATCTTGTTAATGTATCTATTGAAAGAACATTAAAACACATCATGAATGAATTATTCTGAAGCTCAGAATGCATTAGCTAAGTGAGCAAATCATGTAGCCTGAAGTAGGAAGTTTAAAATGAAATATTTCTGTTTGTTTACATTTTTAAGAATGCAAAAATCAGGTACAGTCCCTTTAAGTGGAGTGGCATTTCTTTTGCTAATTTCAAATGAGAAAATGCTTGTCCTTCTCTAATTTTAGATAGTTCAATTGACAAAAAAAAAAAAAACTATTTAATTTAATCAGTTATAATAAATATATAAAATGATAATAATAAATATAGACTGGGCGACACGGTGGCACAGCGGTTAGCGCTCTGGCCTCATAGCAAGAAGGTCCTGGGTTCGACTCCCGGGCCGCCCGGGGGCCTTTCTCTGTGGAGTTTGGATGTTCTCCCCGTGTCTGCGTAGGTTTCCTCCGGGTACTCTGGTTTCCTCCTACAACTAAAAACATGTCCAATGTGCCTCCCCAGGACTACAGATGCAAATTAGCTGTAAGCTAGAATCTGGTGCAAGCATGTCCGCCTTTGAGCTTAATGTAATTGTACATCATTGTCCTTAATAAACAAACAAACAAACTACACCTCCAAAACATCTTCAATGAAAAATGCTTTGGATCGAAAATTGGAAAAAAAATCTCGTAGTCACGTGACTTCTGCGTTCTAATATTGAAATAATAATCGTCCAACTATAATCGTTAGCTGCTGCTGTAGTTTGAACATTTTCCGGATGATTTGAAAATATATTGTCTGAATATTAGAGAATAGAGATATTTATTTTTGTCAATATCGCCCAGCTCTTCTGTTAAATGCTATTTGCTTTGTTTACATGGATGAAGTTAATGCAGATGTAGATGATTCCAGTCAGAACATCTCAATAGAAAAAACAGTACGCCCAGCCTCTTAACTGTAGACAACCTTTCGGTCTTTCTGATGCAGATGTGCAGCACGTTTGGAACACTATCCCAAAGTAACCTTGGTGTGCTTTTGAAGAGTGCTGAGCGGAGATGGATGGAGCTCCCTGGTGTTTTGTTTGTGCTATCCAAACAGGAGCTAGCAGCAGCAGCAGCTTAAGCTAGTCACGTCTGAGAGCTTTCGTAATGAATGGGAACAGAAGGGAAAACGGCGAACTCTGGAACCCGAACGGGAGTCTGACTAGAGCATGAGTTTACACAGCAACCTGGTACAAACGGGGATAACTGCAGGTGCTAAGTATGAGGAAGTAGATAAAGCAGGACAATATTTACAAGAAAATACAGGACTTACACAATTTATCTTCAAGGTTTACTCATGCTATTTATTTCACTTAACTGCTGTGAATCAAGCATCATCCAGTTCATCTTACTCTTACTGTTCTTCTCTAACAAAAACAAACTTCTCAACTCTGTATTGGCCTACACTCACTTTCAATGATTGAGTTGTATCCACTACCTTGAGGATATAGACAACATAATTATTTAATTCAGAGGTGCCCAAAGTGGGGCCCACAAGCCAAACTCGGACCGCCAGGGGTTCAGTTTGGCCCGCAAAAGGGTGCCTAGGTTTGTTGGTCTTCTTTCATTAGATTTTGTGTTGAAAAGACGCAATCTCTTAAAACCTGTTAATACAGACATTGTAATCATAATTTGTTCTCAAATAAACTTTTAAAATGCAAAACAAATTGGGTTCGGCCCTCTGCATGCTTCAATACATTTTGGCCCACCGCTGAAAAATGTTTGGGCACCTTTGATTTAATCGCCGTACACATTCTGAGGTTCATAATTATCAAACAAGATAGCCTCAGCATAAGCTAAATCATAAAAGCACGCTGACAGCTGTTAGCATGTTAACAACAAATGCAAAAAGCAATTCTGTGGATCTTAGTGGGCAAGCAATATTAGACACACTGCAAACTATTTTTCACCCAAATAGGCCTACAGCAGATACCTTGACAATACGTGCTGAAACGCTTGAAACCAGAGCATAAAGACACTCAAGTTGGCCTGAATACATACTTTGCTTCCAAATGCACAAATACAGTCTGTCTTTCTGCATTATTAGCACCATTGACATTGAATGTAAGGGTTGTGTTGTTACTAATAGGCCTACCGGTATCAATAAAACTTCAGATACACATCAGATACACATTTTTCAAGTAAAATACATATAAAGCATACAAGCAAACAACCATGTTACCTCTGTCAAATTTCATTTCACCTTTATAGAAGGACTGTGGTTAAACTTGGTCCAGCAGCAGCGCAAGCTAGCAGCGCTAACAAGCTAACATGCTAACTCTGACTTTTGTTTGTTGTCATATTTCATCGGGATGAGCGTCTTTTAACAGGCCTCACTGTTGTTTTTATGACACACAGAGATGCAAAGGGACTAAATAAGAATAAACTCAACACAGTTCTGTTTAATGAAAATTACAATTCCAAATACATAGTTACAATAAACACATCTTTATTACAAAGTTTAGCAGCCTCATTTATATACAGTATGTGGCTCTTTTAATGTATTTATTTTGCTTTTTGTGTCTAGTTTGCAGACGCCATTGTTATTATTGATTTAAATGTGAGGTAAATGCTGTACACATACAGTTTACTTCTTTAGCCATTATAATTCAACATTTGGTATCGGACACCTACCCTGAGACAATACCGCTATCAGAACAACACTACCTCTGGTCTTCTTGTCGACTGAACCCACTCTCTCTCTCTCTGGCTGTGATTAGAAGTGTTTTTTGTGCGTATGAAGACTTCCATATTGACATGTTGTGCCGAGTTTGCCGTGGGTTGCAGGAGCTGTGCCTCTGCTTGCGTTTGGTGCGTGTCTGCTGTGTTGAAAAGCGCCCGGAGGCTCCTTAAGGACAGCCCACAGTGGGATTCTCCAGAGGGTCTCGTCCTGGTTTGATCTACCTCCTCCTTCTAAATCTGTTTGGGCTTTTTAGACACTGTTTAGGATCCGCGCTCGGCTTGGAAACATCCCCAGCAGCAAAGTGAATTAATAGAGATGTGTGTCACGGAGCAGCATCACGACTCAAATGATTAAGTTAAATGTGCTTTTTTCGGGATCATTTTCAGCAGATGACACGGCCTAATATTTACCCCGGGATCCTCGAAGATTGCAATAATTGCGAATGTCATCTGAGTTTCTAGTCTTGTGCAAATGGTCTGTAAGAAACTTTGTAAAGTTTCCCCTGAATGTTACCTCCTGTATTTCACTTTTTTGTCGTTGAATGTTTGGACAGAACCTTGCAGTTTGAATGGAGAGACTTGATGACCATAAATGAATTAAAAGAGAAGGACTACAGCCTCCTCTTGTTTATTTCCATAGAAAAGTTTTATTTTTTCACATTATGGCATATAACATATTTACCCCGAGTAGAAATGTTCTAAAGAATTATTTTAACTTGCTATTTGTATTGAATTGTGAAGTTGACTTTTCACCTCCTGAAGTTACACGGTGCACCTTTAAGGTATAAATAAGCCTAACTATAAGTGTGGTTTTTATAAAGTATTACCTTCGTTTTGTATACCATTAGTATACCTTTAAAAATAACGGAAGAACCAAAAACATAACCATCAGAAATCGGTAGACCTATTGAAAATGCAATTGGTCACGTTTTTTTGTTTTACAAAAAATGTGCCTACAAAAAATTAGCTTGCAATAACGATATTCTGTCACATCAGTGACCACGGTCTGGCAATCCACCACTTGTCCAAGTTTGAAAATGGTCCTCTGGGAAAAATAATTGCGCATTCTTGAAATTGTATTGTGTATAGGGCTGAAGAAAACGCAGATATACAACAAAATGTCAAAACGTACAATAAGCTTGTTTTCAGGCCTTTTTTTTTACATAAATATGTTATGAAAATCAAAAACATAAAATAGCTAAGAATTTTGGGTGACGGCACGTGGGTACATTTTCTTTGGGTTTAACAGGTAAATCTCAACTTGCTACCTACCAACCAACCAAGGCTGTGTCCCACCAACGTGGGGTAGCCGGGTGACTGGAGCCTATCCCAGTGCCTTAGGCGGGAGAACACCCTGGACAGTGGCCAACTCGTCGCAGGGTTAGACAGACAAACATTCACTCTCTCATTCACTCACCAAGGAAAATTTGCAGTGATGCCCAATGAACCTAAACATGTACGTTTTCTTCGGAGACTGCGTTAGCTGGGTAACATTAAATCTATTGTCAATTTTAGTGCTTTAGCAATACTTTTAACAATTCACAAGTACAGACAAGTGGGTGAGTACAACACACAATTACTCAAACATGCATGAATAAATTCAAATACAGCTAATACAAAATCTGAAAAAGTGGATTTCACATCATATCCCCTTTAACAACACCACAAGGTAGAACAGCGTGTTTTTAGATTGACAGAAGATATGAGCCAATATAATACACATGATTGTTAGGCATGTGTGACTGGAACAACTCCGTCTCTGTTTTTGATAAGGAAACAACATTATAACAAGGAAAAAACAACACAGTTTAGCCCCTTTAAGAACTTTTACTTTCAACTTGTGTGGTCGTCCTGATTATTTATCGTAAAAGGAGTGTTGTAATCATCTCTCTCTTTCCCCTTGTACTTGACCGCTCTTCTTATTTGTCTGTAAAAGTTCAGATGTTAACCGCTCGCTGTCACAGACCTCTGCAGATAAAGGCTGGAGAAGTCCGGGGCTAACGGCACTTCTCATTAATTATCCCGGCGATGTGTTTTCCCTTCTCCGTTGTGTTTATTATTTTTGGATCGCGTGTCTTTCCGACCCCACTCGACACGTTATTTATCCGCTGTGATCCAAGCGCACTAACAATGAAGCGCTCCCTGCTCACTTCCTGTTGCACGTACACACTGATTTTCCCATCCCGGCGAAGACGAGCGTTGGAAATTAGCTCCCCGGAGTTATTAGATTTAACTTTAACAAATCAAATCCTGTTTCCATGGGTTCGTTTGTGACCTAGTAACCTTCGACTTCCAAAAAAACATTTTCTGGCATCTTGTATGGGATTGTAAGGCTGCAAAAAAGGTTGTGGTGAATGTATGTTAAACAGTAATCTGAAAGCTAATGTCTGTTTTTAGAACTTTGTATGTGTGCTGTACTCCTGCCTTCTTCTCTGCTCTGTTCCTCAAGCAAACCTTTCCATCTCTTCTTCTCAAGTGAACGGCCTCTCTGCTTCTCTGCTCCTGTTTTTTGATCTTTCCCCGGACTGTCATCCTGTCTAGAAAAACAACCCGGACTCAAAACGATACAAAAAAGATTTACTTTGAATTCAAACAGATAACACAAAAGTTACAAAAGCGACGTCTATTTGTCTAAACCTCGCAAAGTTGTCCCGTTTGTTCTCATTTGCGTGCTCGCCTCTCTTTTCTCCTACATCCCCCCTCTGGAAATAAGAAGAAGTCACTTTTTAAAAAGTTGTCCGGGATCTTCTTTTCGCCAGGTTGACGTTGATTGGTTCTCAAAGTCCTCGGTTCTCGCCATGTTTGGATGTCGCCGTTTCTCTTCTCAGAAACGTCCACTTCCATGATCTGATCTCAAACTCTTGTGTGGTGCCTGTCTCAACTTGAGCCTTGTCGATTGCAGAACCCACACAAGGCAGCACTTTTGGCTTGTGACAGTTCAGGTCAACTGTAACCAGTGGCGGCTGGTGACAACTTTGACCGGAGGGGCTACATAACTGCAGCACTAACTCACCAGACAAACACTTACAGTAAATGAGTTATCTTCTAATGGAGAAATACAGCCAGTAATCAGCGTTAGAGAAAGACTTTTTTAATCCAAGCGGCTCAAAAGCATCAACACAAAGACACGTGTGTGTCAGATGTGTCAACAACAACAACAACAACAACACAGGGCAAGTAACGTTATCTTTGTGCAGACACGAGCCAAACGACATATTTACCAAACTCACGCTGTTATTTGGACATTACAAACACGTGGATGCTACACAACTGCACTTATATACACTTATGAAACCGTCAAAATATATTTAAATAGCTGCACTCACATGAGAAGAGAAAGTTGACATTCACCAAACTCACCTAACTCAGGTCTTTTCATGGCTCTGTAAACTCCAAACTCTCATAGCTTTTCTTCTGCTGCTGATAGTTTTTACTTCCATCACAAAAACTCACCAAAAAAAGAAAATATATTCCTAAAATCGACTTGTCTGTTGTATTCTCCGCGTTCATGCTCTGGGAAGAGGCTGTACAGCACATGACGATTCTGAACCAATGAGAATTTTAGACCCGCCCACTGCTGCTTGTGATTGGTCAAACTAACTGTCAATCTCCTTTAGGAGCCAATGATGTGTTTTGGGGCTAAACAGAATTAGCCCTGCTGCTGAACTTTACCGTGTGCAACAGAACAGGGGCGGGACAAGCACCTGTCAATCATCCTCCATAGACTCCTGCAGTTTGGACTGAGCTGCTGCGGACTAAAGAAAATTAGCCCTGCTTTCGTTTTTTTAAGGATTTTTTCAGCAAAACTGACATAATTCAATTCTGAAACCATAATAACTCATAGTAATACATTTAAAGGTGATATTTTTATTAAAAATATATTTTAGTTATAACCACATTTTCTTTCCTGAATTGACAGGAGAGGCTTAGCCCACCTAGCCCATTGATACCAGCCGTCCCTGACTGTAACCCAGTCCTTGGAATGTTTGTTTGCTCCAAGCATACTAACCCTTAGCTGTAGTTCTTCACAAATACATTTTACATCACATTAAAGAAAACATTTGAATGATTTCAAATGATTACACTTTACACTTTTCTCTGCTCCTTAAGTCAACTTCTCTCTCTTTCTCTGTTCCCTAAGTGAACGCCTCTCATTCTTTGCTCCTCGGGTGATGCCTCTCTCCTTTCTTGCTCCTTAAGTGATCGCATCTCCCCTTCTCTGTTCCCCACGTGAACATACAGTATCTCCCATTCTACGCTCCTCCAGAGTGAAAACCTTCCAAATGTTGCTGTATTTTAATGCAACAATCTTTTAAAAAACGAATGTGGTTTTGAATGTAGTTTTGACTTGTTTTTCTGTTCCTTGTGTAGTTTATTGTAGTTGTCTTCAAAAATGGCTGCAATTGCAATTTCCTAATCACATCCTTGAAAGTGTGCTTTTAGTTTAATTTCATTTAGTTGGGCAGCCCGTTTACACTGTGCAAGTTTTGGTCAGAAATAGACTGGAACAAAAAGATTAAAACCAAAAAAAAAAATTCCTAAGAAATGTCACTAAATTTAAGATTTTACTAATCATTCTAAAATTTACATCCCAGTTTAGATATTTTTCACATTAAAATGTACTTTTTTCCCATATAAGACGACATGACACTAGGGTTATGTGTAGGGTCAAAACTCCTCTAATGTAATAGGATTTTGACTTGAGAAAATTGAAAATATTCTCATCTCCCTAATGTCAAATTATAACAATAATTAGCCATTTATTTCATAATATTTGCAAAATTTTTTCTACTAACTGGTTTTCAATTCATGTTAAACAAACAAACGAAAAATCTCCAACAGGTATTAGCAGGGCTTAATTTGAGCCGGAACAAGCCAGAATAAGATCCAGGAACTCTCGTGGGGCATTCCAGCAACAGTTTTGTCTGCTCCGGTAACGCATTCTAATAAGCTTTTTGTCTTTCTTCTACGAGACGCGGCTCTGCTCCTCTCCCGTCTCTCATTCACTGAAACAGTGAACAGGCTTATTTGTGGGGAAGACAGAATCACAGACTGTGACTGGTTGAAAGCGAAACTGACAGGAAATTTGACCAATCAGAAGCAGCGCAGGCGGGTTTAAGACTTTTCATTGGTTCCACGCGAGCCCCGCTCTTGTATCTTCTTCTAAAACAGGAAATATGCGTCTAAGTGGATTTTGTGAAGTGTCACGTGTGTTTGGAGTGTACGGGACGATAAAGAGGTCAGAACCAGCGCGGATACAGCGGTCGCAGTTTCTCGTAAGTGCAACTAACTTTACTGTGTTACTTTAATGTGTATTTTAGCGTCATGTTTGATGTATGAGACCCGTGTCTGCTGTGTAAAGGCTGTTTGTGACCTGTGTCTCCTGTGTAACAGCTGTTGTGACTGACTTGTGGAGAGTCAGATATGATGCAAAGGCAGTGCTGAGGTGCAGGACGAGCGTGTGGGAGGGCAACTTGTTGCTGTGGATCGGATTTAGCGGCAGGTGCGCTGATTTCTGTCAGAATGAATGAAAATCTCTGAGTGACGTGTAAAAAAACGTGTAACACAGACAAAATTACTTTTATATCGTTTAACATCGAGTAGGATGGACAGTTGGGTTGTATTTTAGCATTTCTAAGCCTCTATGTTTACTTATTGTGTGCGCGCCGGTAAAGGTTCGACCTTGTCTGAACCCCAGTCCAAAACCCACATTTTGTTCCGGCAACGTTTGAGTTACAAATTAAGCACTGGGTATTAGACTACAAAATAAAAAAAAGAAATACTATTAAAAAAATAATAATTGCAAAAATGCTTGCGTTCTTCTTTTGTGTCCCAGAGGAGCCTCTTTCTGCTTGTTTCCATGGAAATCTTCTCCCTTAAGCTATACCATTGCACAGTATGTCATGAATATATCAATGAAGAACGCGACAAACTAATGCTTTCACTTTCTATTTCCATTGGATTATAGTATTTGATTTTTCACTCACAGAAAGTTGCACAGTGCTGCTTCAAATGAAGGTTAATCAAAACTAAATTGAAGTGTACTTTCTCGTTTTGCGCTGCATGTACAACACTTGTCACTGTACTCCTCCACTAGTCTCTCCAAACCCCACTCTGGAGCTGTCACATTCCCCACGCGGATGTCACCTCCAGGTCCCGGGACACTCCATTTTCGCTCACGCCTCTAATTGCCGTAATGAATCTGTGGCAGACTGATGGCTTTATTACCGCAGCGCAGTCGGAACAAACCGACTCGTAGATCACTTCCTCTTGTCCTTGGCTGCTCGGGCTCCAGTGTAAACACGTCGGCTGATGGATGTCGCCGGCAACAATAGCCACGCAATTAGTTTAGCAAAGTGGCCCCGTGTGCGGAGGAGCTGGAGTACAGTATGTGGCACGTCGGTGGGATGATCGGCGAGGGTTGTTGTTACTGACACTGTTGGATTATCAGGAGATGGAAATGATATACTTGTAATAAAAGAATGTCTGGTGCTGCAAAGTCTGGATTCTCTGTAAATTAACTTTTTCAGTGGCAGCCTTGTTCTCGCTTTGGCTCCTCCTTCACTGAAACACAAATATATTCTGACCCTTATTAAAGGTAGCTTTTTTAACCGTCCTGTTATCTTGGTAAGGGCAATGCACCTCCGTTCCTCTCCAGACCATTTTGGCTCAAACTTTCTGGGTCTGTTACATTGGTATAAACTTTTTTGTACTCATCTTTTAATGTAGCTTTTTTTCTGACCAAAAAATGTACGTATATATAGAGCTGTGCAATATATCGAATTTTAGATAATATCGTGAATGTGGTTTTCAAGATATTCAAAAATGGAATATTGAGTATATCGTTTATAGTTAAAATGGCCACAAAAAGAACCTGTAAGAATAGAAAATAGAGGAAAATTATGCTTATACCTTTGAACTTAGGATATAAATGTAATATGTCTGCACTTCTGTGATTTATTTGCAAACATTTCACTTTGTCCATGTGACATCCCAGCATTTTCCAGACCAATAATACTTCACACAGATGTTTGCAGCTCAAATAAATCTTGTTCAAAGTCATTTTTTGTTGTAGGACAAAAGTGATTGATTTTAGTCACTAAAGGAAATCACTGGATTGAAACAGTTTGAGATTATCTTTTAGATATTTCATGACTAAGTAAGTAAGAAATATTGTTCTAGATCAGACCTGGGCAAACTGCGGCCCGGGGGCCAGTTGTAGTCCTTGGACTGTTTGAATCTGGCCCCCAGCACTGTTTTGAGAACAAGTGTTACTCTTTACTTCTTTTATTCGATTGATTTTGCTATGGAGCATGTGTCTTTGCTTGTTTTCCTAATATTTATCATCAACATAGTGGATTAAAAAGTCTGTTTTATAAAAAATGTGCACATAATAATGATAATTTGTTACACCAATGACCACGGACCGGCCCTCCATCAGTTTTCCGGGTTTGAATCTGGCCCTTGGAGAAAAATAGTTGCCCACCCCTGGTCTAGATTCATGACAATGTTGCATTCTTCAACTTGAACGCAGCCTATTGACATAATAATGAATATCGTTATCGAGATGTGCCCAAAAAATATGGAGATATTCATTTTTGTCAATATCGTAAATATGTGGAACCTATGGTAATATACGCAAAAAAAAAAGTTTAAGTTTGTCAGTAATTTAACTTTTTCAGCTTTTCTACTTTTTCACATGCCTGGCCCCCCTCGTCATTGTCCAATTTTTTGCTAAAAACCAACCAATGTGGCTCTTCAAATGAGCTATTATCATGTTTCGAGTCAAAATGACCCAAGAAGACAACAAATGCTATATTTTTTATAGACAGTGCAACATTTAACATCATTTTTCATAGCTTGCAGTGATTGTACAGAATGGCACATATGGGACCACCCCTGAAAGTTGCATTTTCATAGGACAAGAGAATTTGGTTTTATTGACAAACAAAAGTCAAAACCAGGTCAAAAAGACCCAAAGATAACACCAGGGTTTAAAATTATTGTGTTTAAAATGTAGACATATATTTAGACTAATAATGACTCTAACCATTTGAAATTTAAATGTATGTATTGTATTTGTTTAATACTTTGAAATTACACAAAAAAATGTTATAAATGCAAAGATCTTTATTGCACATGCACCAGGAAACGGTGCCAAGGTACAATTTTTTTAGTAGCAGTGTATCTTGCCAAAGCCTGATCCCGTCAGGTCTCGAAAGCTAAGCATGTTTGGCCTGGACAGTACTTGGATGGGAGACCACTGGAGGAGCCACAGTGAAACAAACAGACACAGAAGAGACACTTGTTGGATAAAACCATTTATAATGAATGGTTACTAATCATCATAAAGCATAATCAATATACATTTTTAGATTAGAAGTAAGCAATTTATTGGATTAAACGTACATAAAAAATTAACAGGAGTTAGTTAAATGTATTACTTACAATATCGTATCATAGAAAAATTGAGTATATTCAACCAGATATTTCTTTCAGTGTTCCCTGCCAGGCGTTTTAGTTAATTTTAGACAATCTTCACAGCTCCACAAAGAACATTGTTCAACTGGAATCATGACATGTTGTACCACCACAAGTGACTTTCATTTAACAACAATAATTGTTATTCTACATGAATCCGTTCTCTTTGTAGAGGCATTTGAAATTCTGTTTTTTTATAACATCTTGACTACAACATTTTGAGATAATGTTCATTCATTTTCTACAGCTTGTTCCTGTTGGGGGTCGCGGGTGACTGGAGCCTATCCCAGTGACTTTAGGCGGAGAACACAAACACAAATTTACAGTGATGCCCAATGAACCTAAACATGCATGTTTTTGGAGGTGGGAAGAAACTGGAAACTCCACCCAGACCCGGGAGTCGAACCCATGACCTCCTTATTGGGAAGCCAGAGCTCTAACCACTCTGCTACTGTGCACCCCATATTTTGAGATAACGTCGTTTTTCTAAATCAATGTCAGTGTTGTTTTCCTCTGTTCTACTTTTTGGTGAAAAAATATGAGCCACAACAACACATACACTGTAAAAAAATAAAAGGCTGTTTAACTTAAAAATGTAAGTTCAAATTCTGCCTTAAAGTTTTATGTTGATTAAACTCATGTGTGTGAGTTGTCTGACGTTCTCTCTCTCCTTTCTCTCTCTCTTTTATTTTTTGCTTTGCTTTTGCTGTTCTCTCTCCTCTCTCTCTTTCTCTCCAGTTTACTCTTTCTCTCCTCTCTTTTTCTCTCCTCTCTCTCTCCTTCCCTCTCCCTTTCTCTCACTCCAGTTTCTCTCTCTCTTCTCTTTTTCTCTCTTTCTTCCCCTCTCTCTCTCCAGTTTCTCTTTCTCTCTCACTCACTATCTCTTTCTCTTTGCCTTCTCTCAGTTTCTCCTTTCTCTCTTTGACTCTCTCTTCTACATTTCTCCTTCTCACCTCTCTCCTCTCTTTCTCCAGTTTCTCTCTCTCTGTGTCTTTCTCTCTGTCTCCCTCTCTTTCTTTGCCTCTCTCAATCCAGTTTCTCTTTCTCTCCTCTTTTTGTCTCTCTATCGCTCTCGCTCGCCCTATCTATCTCTCCAGTTTTTCTTTTTCTCTCTCTCTCATCCTCTTTCTCTCTCTCATCCTCTTTCTCTCTCTCTTTCTCTCTCTCTCTCTGTCTTTCTCTTTCTCCCTCTCTCTCTCTCTCTTTCTCTCTCTCTCTCTCTCTCTCTCTCTCTCTCTCTCTCTCTCTCTCTCTCTCTCTCATAACTTAAAAGTCTAAGTTGAAAATCTTTGACTCACGTTGCCAAGTTACATCAACATAAAGATTTAAGTTAGTTTAACTTTTTGGCCATAGGATTTTTTAGTATGTCAAACTCAAGGCCAGGTGGAGGTCAGATGTGGCCCTCCACCTCATTTCATGCGGCCCTCGAGGTTTACTTTAAGTTTATATTAGTGCCAGGTGTCATAACTTAAATGAAATGATTTGTCTGAACCTTACAGGGTAAGTCATTTTTTCAGACTAATGCAGATGTAGATTCGGTAATTGACTCTTCAATAAATATACAATAATCAAATACAACTATTGTTGGTAGTATGTCAAAGATTAGTAAAGTCGATTTCAGTTACAACCATCCCTTCGAGGACAACCCCAATGACAATATGGCCCTTTGACAAAATGAGTTCGACAGCCTGCACTACAATGAAATAATGTCTTTAGGTAAAAATCTGAGGTTTACATGATTAAAACAATGTAAAAACTAAGGATATAGTTTTTAAAAACTAAGGATTTCAAATGCTTATAAAAAGAAAACTGATTAATGTAGAACTTTTTTTTTTTTTCAATGAAAGTAAACACTTGCAGGTCTCATTAAATGTACAACATGTTATCATTCCAGGAGCTGTGAATATTGCTTAAAATGAGAGAGAGCAAGGTCCTGCACGCTAACAGAAGAAATGTCAACACCTTTGGAAACGAGTAAATCCAGGGTGTGGCCTTGTATGTGTGTTGGTTCTTTGACATGTTGCCACAAACCAAATGTGTCCAGAAGTAGAACCGTTTCTTTAGCTTAATGATTTTTATCATCATCGACATGAATGTTAAAATCCCCTGCTATGAGGATATGATTATAGTCAGTACAAACAATGGTTAGCAGGTCAGAAAGTTCATCTAGGAATACCTTCTCAGATAGTCTTGGTGGTCTATAGATTATTAAAAATAGAAATTTTGGGTCACCTTTCAGCTTGAAGCAAAGATATTCGAAAAACTTAAAGTGAAAAGAGTTAATAATTTAATGGAGACACCTTAAATGCAAAATCGTCCACCAGAAAATCTACATAATGGGTATTTTTTTTCAAACATTACCCATCAAGAGTTTCCTTCCAACCTCACATTTGTCAAAAGTTGGTCCATGTCCTAGAACAAGACGTCGACGAGTCAACATCAGGCTTTATTTATTATTACATATATTTATCCCTATCGGCACAAAGAAGCCATCCTCCGACAGCCAGCGTGGTGCATTCACTTACCGTTTCCCCATCTCGTCTCCTCGCCTCTGACAAAAGGCGCTCATCAAAAAGCTAGCATGACGCGCTAACAACCTGCCAAGTTTCCCTCGCGCTCTTACATCCGCCGCTAATGCATTTGCCTCTCGACGGTTTCCCTCTCCGTCCAACCGCTGTGAACCTTTTTTTGTGTGATTATGCTGGAGTGACGCATTCAGGAAGTAGCGATTCGGTGAGCTTCCTGTGTCACCGTGGCGACCCTTGTCTGACTTCAGTAAAACAGTATTTGTGAATGATTTGATTTTGCGTTCACTGGTAGTAGATTTGATTTAGTTTTGTTGGATAATACTTGACATTAGCAGGAGTTATGGAGGTTATGCAAATGACATCACAGTATTAAATGTCAGTAGTGAGTGGCAAAAGTGATTGAGAGTTGGCGAAGATAAGTTGCTCAGTAGCAGAGTGGTTAGAACTCTGGATTTCCTATAAGTTTAGATTGTTGGTTGGACTGCTGGGGCGTTGGTGAGAAGAAGTGTGCTTACCGCTGAACGCCGCTCAGGGATCAGCTCCATGATGTTCTGCTTGGTGCGACATAGATCCAGGTGAACTCTGGAGACACATCACTGTCAGGTCCAGGTGGAGCAGGTGAACTGTTTTTTTTCAGTCGGTGATAAGGTCGTCACCCCAAAAGTATTTTCACTTGAAAATCCTCGGGTGCTTCAGATGTGAAGGTCTGCCATTTAAGATGTCCAAAGCTACCTGGTTACTGGAAAAATCCTTCTCACAAAGCTGAAACTTAACTCAAGTTTGTTGAATATCCGAAGCTACACTTTGTTGGATTCTAAACTTGTCCTGTTAAAAACTGAACTTAAAATCCAGAAGGTTCAGTGTTGCACACTGCAAGAAAGAAAAATCTAACGACTTGAATTAAGCATACTAATCATAAAAGACTAATCTTAAGATATTTTCACTTAATAAGATTTGACTTGTTTTAAGATATTCTATCCTGAATTACCTTATCTAGATTATTTTAGGCAAATGTGTATCTGTTTTAAGTCATAATTGTTTGAATCAAGAAAATATTTGCCTAAACATCTTGTCAAGAGAACTTGCATTTTCTACTCAAAACATCTACTAGGTTAATCTACTTTTCTTACTGCACTGGCAGATTAGTTCACTTGAAATAAGACATTTTTACCTCAAAATAAGCTACATTTTCTTTCATTTTTTGAAAGGCATGTTTTGCAGTGCAGAGTGACAGCAGGAGAGCAGCCAAACACTTTAGAAATCGAATACACAATTTAATTCTGCCCATTATTTGTGTTAGAACCTCTCTATACCAGATTCCACGTGCCAGGCTGTTTGAACTAGTCCCTCCTCTGCCTCTGTCACTCCGAGCTGAGAGAGAGAGAGAGTCTGTGCCCTGCTGACTCTTAAGTGTGCACAGAGCTCCGGGCCGTGCGCTGGTGGCCCGCTGCCAGGCCTGTGGAGGGATCTCTGATGGGCTGATAGGGCCTAATTGTCCCAGTGTGAGGCGGAGGTGATGAGGCTGAGAGGGCACACTTCCACTGACACTTCTGAACAAGGAGACAATACCCAGCCAAATCTGTGTCACTTTACCAGGAAAAAAAACATGTGGAAACTGATATTGACAAGTAGGGCTGGGCGAGAAAAATGAGTATCTCGATAATTTTTGGACATATCCCCATGACTATATTGAGCCGATATTATTTCAAACCAAGCATCCAGCATGTGTTTAAACTAATTACAGTAGTTGGGCTTGACTGGATTAACTACAGACATTCTTGGTTGACTTATTACAAATCGATTAGTCCACTAAAAGCCTCAGTGTCTCAATGATATGTCTAAAACTCTGACTCAAATAAAGAATAAAAACAGCAAAAGAAGGTTTTGATGCAAAAAAATCAGAATAAGTTTGCTATCGGTTTTCTAACTAGGGCTGTAGTCAACCAAAGAAATTCTTGGTCGACTAAAGACATGTCCCATCGACCGATTAGTCGACTAAAAAGGGGGCGTGGCTAAAGCTCTGAAGCTAAAAAAAAATATAGTTTGATCTGACAATTTATCTGACGCAAAAAGGCAAAAGTGCAATGGAGTTCATGCAAAAAACAACAATTTACAGAAAATGAATATGACACAGTGTGTTTATATCAAAAAAAAGGCAGAGTTTAGATTCTGGGCCCGAGCCCGTGCAGGCCCGACAACTACGTGAGAAATGTGGGCCGGCCGGGTTCGGGCCAAGACGCAGAGCCGCACTGAACACGTGCGCTTCGCGGATGATTGACAGCCGCGTCAGAACACAGCACAAAACCACCGCAGTGATTAAAAAAAGTCAGTGTTTAAGTGGCCAACTATACGGCGCGAGAGTGAGGAGAGAGAGAGAGAAGACTTGTGAATAAGCGCGGAGAAGGAAAAAGAGAAAGGAGAACTAAAGACAGAGAAGGTACGTCTTTCGTTTCATCCGCGGATCAAGTAAAAGGTGAGGAAGAAGCAGAGAGAAAGTGCGCCGTTACGCGCTCGGGAGAAAAGAAGGAACAAGAGGGACGGAGGGAGAGGGAGAGAGAGAGAGAGAAAGAGAGAGAGAGAGAGAAATGGAGGAGGCGCGTTTAGCGGCGAGACACACTTACATTAAACACGTTGGACATCATAAGAAGCTTTTTCTGTCATTAAAATGCCACAGTTCAGTGAGTGGGCGGGGCGGGCTCGGGCTTAGGCACAGGTTCCGGTCGGGTTCGGACACAACGTGCGCGGGCTCGGGCTGGGTCGACTAATACAAATTTTGGTCGACTAAAGCCCCATCGACCGATTAATCGACTAAACGATTAAAGAACTACAGCCCTATTTCTAACTCATACAAACTTTGGTCAAGTACAACACCAGTGAGTGATCTATTGATGAAAATATCAGCATATAGCTTTATCTGAACATTTACAATGTCATTTTCTTAATTTGTTGCTTTTCAGCAGCCTTTTTTTACGACGACGATATACTTAATATTCTATTTTTGCATATCTTCAAGACAACAATCACGATATTATCTAAAATTTGATATATTGCACAAAGTGGAAATATAATACTGTTTAAAACATCATTGTTGAGGTCTTTTGTCATAAAAATGAAACCTTCTTTTTTGAATGCACTGACAGTAGATTGTGTTCTAGATCCGGGGTGGGCAATTATTTTGACTCAAGAACCATTTTCAAACCCAGAACAGTGGTGAAGGGCCGGACTGCCATCATTGGTACAACACATTCTCATTATTGCAAATGCATTTCAGAAGACCAGCTCAAATAAATAGTGTCCAACAAAATAGTAAATGAGTTTAATCTCATAAAACCACAATTTTATTCTATAAAACATCTTCATTTTATGGCATTAAAGGGACTGTACTCGATTTTTTTGCAACAAGATAACTTAAAAGCAATTTCCCCCTAGCACTGATGCCTTGTTAATGTATCTATTCAGGTGGAAATTAGTCCACAAAGTCCTGTCTATGTCTAATAAAATCCCGTTTGTGTGCAGCTTTTTCTGTTTTTGTTTTTAGCATTGTGGCTAACTGTTGTTAGCATAGTGACTCACCTCGCTGCTAAAAGCTGTGAAAAAACATTAAAACTCATCATGATGAACAATTCTGAAGCTCAGAATGCATTAGCTACGTGAGGAAATCATGTAGACTAAAGGAAAAAGGTTCAAATTAATTATTTCTGTTTGTTTACATTTTTAGGATGCAAAAATCAGGTACAGTCCCTTTAAATTTATTCTCAGACAAAATATGACTTCTTTTCTCATATAAATGAGTTGTTGTTTTTTTTTTTTTTTTTTTTTGTAAAATCATAACTTTATTCAAGTTTATTATGAGAAAAAAACAACAAATATGACCAGCAGTTGGACTTGGAAGGGTCAAATGTTTGCATAAAAACACACAGTAGATTTTTATATTTATACAAATGTTCTATGATCCAACTTACAACTTTAATCTGGTAAAAGTTTAATACTGAAAAATAGCTTTTTAATGACTTTGACTTTGTTCTCATAACATTGTGAATTTAATCTCGGGGTCATTGTCGTTGTCCAAGGTTTTGTCTCTTGCATTTCTGTTTCTCAAAAACATGTTGTTTTTTTTTGTTTTTTTTTTATAAAAGTCAAGCTGAACACAAACTTATATTAGTCAGACAACCATGTGTTTTTGTCAACAACGCTGCATGAATGAACCTAGAATGTTTCCCTGCTCTGTTTTTACCGAATAACGTCTCGAGCACATTCTGTACTCAGGCCCACCCACTGTGCAGAGGCGGGTGGTCCCTCCATCCCTCCATCCGTCCATCCGTCCGTCCCAGTCTCCGCTTTAACACGGACAGAGCTCTTTGACTGGGACACGAGGTCTTCAGCGTCACAAACATGGACGGAGCGTTCATATGTATGTACAAACACGGAAAACAAACACGTGAAGAAAGTGTGCTGTGTGAGAGAGGTAAAAGACAAGAAGAGAAATGAAGTGAAATATGTGAGGAAGAAAAAGGGAGAGAGAGTTGGAGAGAGTGGAAAGAGAGAGAGACAAAAGAGAAGCAGGAGAGAGAGAGGAAAGGAAGAGAGATGGAGAGAGAGCCAAAGAGTGTGGGCAAGAAAGAAGAAAGAGGGAAAGTGAGCCAAACAGTAAAAGAGATGAAGAGAGGGAGGAAGAGAGAGGACATGGAGATGGAGAGAGACAGAGAGAGAGAGAGAGAGAGAGGAAAGGGAGAGAGATGAAAAACAGAGAGAGAGAGTGTGTCAGGGAGAGTGCAAAAGAGAAGAGAGATGGAGAAAGAGGAAAAGAGAGGGAAGGAGAGAGTGAGAGTAAGCAAGAGAAGAAAGAGGGAAAGTGAGTCAAATAGAGGAAAAAGAGATGAAGAGAGGGAGGAAGAGAGAGGACATGGAGATGGAGAGAGAGAGAGAGGAAATGGAGAGAGATGAAAACCAGAAGTAGAGAGGAAAAGAGAGGAAATGAGGAAGTGAGAGTAAGCAAGAGAAGAAAGAGGAAAAGAGAAAGACAAAGAAGAAAAAGAGAGGATATATAGAGAGAGGAGAGAGAGTCAGAGAGACTAAGCAAGAGGGAAGAACAAAAGAGAGAAAGGTAGAGAGAGGGGGGAAAGGGAGAGAGTCAGTGAGAGTGCAAAAGAGAAGAGATGGAGAGAGATGAAAAGAGAAGGAAAGAGAGAGTGAGTCAACAAGAGCAAGCAAGGAATCAGGAAAACAGGAATAACGGAGAGAAAGTCAGAGAGAGAAGAGAAAGTAAGAGAGACTAAGTAAGAGAAGAGAGAAACAAGAAAAGAGAGAGAGAGGAGAGAATCAGAGAAGGGGAAGGCTAGAGAGGGGGAAAATGAAGACAGAGGGAAAGAGAGAGAGAGAAAGTAAGAGAGACTAAGTAAGAGAAGAGAGAAACAGAGGAAAAAAGAGAGAGAGAGAAAAAGTAGGAGAGACTAAGTAAGAGAAGAGAGAAACAGAGGAAAGAGAGAGAGAGAAAAGAGAGTCAGAGAAGGGGAAAGGTAGAGAAAGCAGGGAAAATGGAGAGAGAGGGAATGAGAGATAGAGAGAGAGAGGAAAAACAGAGGTAAAATGTGAGCAAGAGAGAGTAGAACGATGGAAAGAGAGAGGGGGAATGAGAGAGAGAGACAGAGAGAGAAGAGAGAGAGAGAAGAGAGATAAACAGACAAGTCCCATACATGAGTTTAATGCACACAAATGTTTCAAAGCAGAAATGGTGTACTTGTGTTTTGAAGTCCAACTGCACTGTGACGTTTGGCGGCGGAACATCACAAAGTCCAACGTTTCGAAACACAAGCTGGACGGTGTTGTTGTTGTGAGTGTGACGTAACTGTGGTGATAAGAGAATCATCTGTTATCAGAGAAGAACGACTGCGGGTGGGCAAAGTGCAAAGACAAAACAACAAAAAAACATGAATGGTAAATAAATAATATAAACTTAGTTGGCTAGTAGTTATTTTGTTGTTTTATTCAAAAATATATGTTTTAAAAAGTACATTAGTAGAAAAATAAGATATTCAATGTCTGTAATTTTCTTGTTGTAACAGACTTTCCGGAAATGGTGACAGATAATTAATCTCATTGACCTTTTACTGAAGTCATGAAATGAGCGTTTCTTGTGTTTTCGGTTTGTTTTAACGTGAATGAGCTGACCTGACCTGCAGCAGCAAATGTGTCTCCTCGTAACATTGACGAGTTTGTCGTTCAAAATCATCAGATTTTTCACGAAACAGCTGAAGTCTCTTTAGTTGAATCCACTACTTCTCAAATAGTGGGGAGCGCCCCCATGGGGGGGCGCGATGCGATGCCAGGGGGGGCGCGTAACAGTCCACTAGGTCAATAAGCTCCAGCCCTATCGGTCCTGAATCAGCGCGTTTCATAAAATCTGTCCCGTTCACGCGCGCCTTGTCTGCCCTGCTTTAATCGTGGTGCAGGTGTCGGTACATTTCCACGTTTGTGTCTCTCTGCTTGTGTTTGTGTGCAGCGGTCCGGGCTTCTCGCGCACCGCGCCAGACACACAGGTAAAAAGAACGGCCCCGGCACCGCGCGCTCTCTCAACCGGGACAGAGCAGCGCCAACGAGCCCGAGGTTGCGTGTCCGCGGTAAAACGCCTGATCTGCCACATCATGTCACCAACTTTACTCCACACAAACGGTAGGGCTCTGATCATTTGTGGAATAAACAGCGCCCAGCGCCACTTTCAAAGCCTTTTCAATTCAGCTTGTGAAGCTGACTACACTGTAAAAATAACACTGCAAAAAATATGAATAAAAAATATAAACTTGCAAAGTGTAAACGTACAAAATAAAAAAGTTAATATTTGTTGAACTTTGTTTCAAGTTGATATTGATTTTTTTTATTTATTTTTTGTTAATGTTTAAAAGGATACACTTTTAGATATACTTATACACTTTTTATAGATAATAATCTGATTTGTAGTCACCGCGGTGAGTAGGGGGGGCGCGAAACATTTTCTCTTTCCCAGGGGGGGTGCGGCAAAAAATAATTGAGAAGCACTGGTTTAATCCATTTACGGTAATAAAATCCAAACATCCAAACTTTTACCCAAACATCCATCTTCTCGACCTCCCGTTGCTACGACATCGAGGTTGTTGTACTTCTGGTTCACGAACTTTTAATTATAGTTTGATTAATGACAATTTACATGAAGTCCCCAGGTAAATATTAGGCCATGCGATTATGACTTAAAACCTAAATTGGCACTGAAAAGTACCCATCCCTAACATCACATGAATCCAATTTTGCTGTGGAAAAACAACAAATAAATCAAAAAAAAAAAAAAAAAAAAAAAAAAAAAAAATCACAAGTTTGACTGATGTGTTTCTGCTTTTTCTAGTCTTCCATTTTGTAAACTCACCTCTATAGAATGAACCAGGCCTAGACCAGGACAAACAAAAAGAAAAACCGATGCTAGACTTTGAGGATCGTCTTCGTCGGGCTGTGTCGTCATGGTAACTCCCGAGCCAGGCCTGTCAGGATCCATTTCTCTGTTACTGTGTGTTTGTTACTGTACCAGCTCAGCTCAGCTCTTTTCTTTTGCCTCTAAACTCTTTGCGGAGGAGGAAGATGCTAATGATGAGAACGCTTGAACGTGACTCAGCTACAGGGTTCTCTCACATTCACACCAGGAATACTCTTCTAAAGTCAATGTGTAGATTTGTGTGTGAATGACTGACAGACAGTAAGCTAACCTATACAAGTCAATTCACTTCTTGACTTTTTTAGAATGTAAAGAATTGAATGACATCTTCTGCATCGTACAATTTGTTTATCTGACTTTAATTCAATTATTTATTTTTAATTCACACTTTTCCTTTTTTGTAGTTTGCTCTGATGTGGAAGGACATCGTGTGAAATAGTTTGTTTTTTAAAGATGTTTCATTATTGACATTATTTTTCACTGGAGCAGCTTCTACAAACACAAAGATTTGACAGTTTAAGTCTGTAAATACCTGAGATTAAAGTTTGTGTCGAGGGATTATCGGTCCACTCTACTGCTGCAGAAAGAGACGCTGTCCGTGTAGTTGGCTGGGGAAACTTCTTTGATAATCATTCACAAAAGTTGAATTAGCAGCATAACTTTTTTTTCTCACACTGACAAACTCTTATCTGACAACAGCGCTGGCTAGTGTTGCTGCTAG